>PVNU02001454.1:0-21228 GCA_003013855.2 Liriodendron chinense | reverse complement strand
TGGGAGGAATTTTTCGTAGAAATATGATGCCACTCAATCCCATCTTACCAATCAAAATTTTTTATTGTTGGGGCATCGATTTTATGGGTCCATTCCCATCTTCTTTTCGAAATTTATATATTTTGCTTGTCGTTGATTATGTTTCAAAATAGGTCGAGGCGATACCATGCCAGAATAATGACCATAAAATAGTCATTAGATTCTTATAAGAAAACATTCTTTCCCGGTTTAGAACTCCTCAAGTCATTATAAGTGATGAAGGGTCTCACTTCTATAATCGCCCATTTGAAGCTTTAATGAAGAAATACGATGTCAATCATAAAGTGAGCACTCGTTATCACCCACAAACAAGTAGAGAAGCTGAGATATCCAATAGGAAAATCAAACATGTCTTAGAGAAAACAGTAAACCCCGATGCAAGGATTGGTCACTTCGACTTACAAATGCGCTCTAGGCTTACCGTATAGCTTTCAAGACCCCCATTAGAATGTCTCCCTATAGACTTGTCTATGGGAAAGCTCGTCACTTACATGTGGAATTGGAACATAGGGCATATTGGGTGATAAAGAAAATGAATTTTGATTTTGACAAAGCAAGCTTATTACGCAAACTTCAATTGAATGAACTTGCGGAACTCCGGAATGAGGCATATGAAAATGCAAGAATTTATAAGGACAAGAGAAAGGTGTTCCATGATAAGAACATCCTTCATAAGACCTTCACGATTAATCAAAAGGTCCTTATGTATAATTCTCAGCTACATTTATTTCAGGGAAAATTGAAGTCTCGATGGACCTGTCCCTTCATTGTGAAAACTGTTTATCCTTATGGGACTGTTGAGTTGTTGAATATAAGGAACGACAACATCTTTAAAAAAATGGTCAACATTTAAAGCCGTTCTTTGAGAACTTTCCCTTAAAAGGTATGTCCATACCTTTGATTGATCCTGTGTATTAGAATATTTGATCTCCTAGTCTGATGGAGGTATAACGTAGTTTAGGACTAGGATTTTTTTTTTTACTTTACTTGTTTTTCATAGGTTTGTTAGAAGGAGGTCGAATTTCAACTCTTACTCTCTGAGGTACACTCAATCCTCACTCCTCTTATTTTTATCATTGCTCTCATATTTTGCTCATTGCATATCGTTTACATTGAGAATAATGCAAGAGGGGGGGGGGGGGGGGGGGGGGTGGGGGGGGGGGGGGGGGGGGGGGGGGGGGGGGGGGGGGGGGGGGGGGGGGGGGGCGGGGAGACTTCTAGATGAAGTTAGTGTTTTGTAACATTTCGAGCAATGGTATGTAGAAAAATTTTCAATTTTTCTGAAAATTCAAAATTCCTTTGGAAAACTTCGTCTCTATGCATTCCGAAAAAATATGAGTATAAGAAAAAGAGATACAATACGTGAGTAGTGATGTTGAGCATCTTGAACTATCTTCAAGTTAATGATTTCTATGAGAATTCCCCTATTTATGTGATGATAGAAAATTGAAACACTTTTTACACCTAGTTCACGTTACACGATTCTTATGATTTGAAGGGATTATGTAGACTTGTGGATTGGCTAAGCTTAGATTTGAGGTGTTGAGGAAACCAAGCCGGGATACTTTGTCTATCCTTGTCCATGGGAAAAGAACGAAAGATATGGATTTTTAAAAATCCTATCTAATGTGTATAAAAAGAAAAGAAGGATGAAAATATGAGTATAGTTGAAAATATGGTGAAAAATTCTGAAAAGGGCTACTTATTACGAACCGGGGGATGGTCTACCTGTAACCAAAGTTGGAAATGGGAAGTAGTGTGAAAACCATGAGAGGGACGGTAAGGCAAATGCTTGTCTTAGGCTTTTTGTTGATCTGTACACCTTCAGATTCCTAATCTAGCTAATTCATGAAGAAGATAATTCTGGAAATTCATGAGATGAAAAATTACTATGCACACTAGGTTAATTTTTTTTGGATTCTTCTATTTATCAATCAATCAACAGGAATTTTATATGAATACTTGTTATGTTTTGAGAAGTTTAAGGTATTAACTTCTATCATTAAGTTTTTCTGATTTTTGCCCTTGCATGTCTTGGAGTATATAGAAGCATAGTTTCTAAAGGAGAGTTGGGTTTTGGAGAGTTGAATTCATTTCATGAATGTTTTGCTTGGGACTAGAAAAATGCTGGTTGGGGGGGTGTGTTGAGCTCTTAAATGTGTATATTCTTAACCCTATTTTATCACTAGCTATACATGATTCACAAGTTTAAAGACTATTCTAATGCATGTTATGTGATTGTAGGAATGAGAGAGAGTCTTCGTCATTTCGAGGCTTAGAAGCCTTTCTTACATGCCTTAAAGATTGAAGGAGTGAAGGACAAAAGGTGGAACAAAGCTGCATTGAAGATGATGGAGGAAAAGCTAAAAATCATCATTTTACATGTCCACTGGCTGGTCGGCCAAACCCTTTAGAAACAGAGATTTCTCTGACCAACCGGCCTGCTGGTAGGTCGATCAGTGTATTTTTATGTTCAGAGCTTTTGTCATTTGCAAGCACTTTCTCCGGCTGGCCAGCCGGCCAACGTTTAGAAACTTCTAAAGTCTGAATTTCTCTGTGCAAAATACTATTTTTACGAAATTTCTCGAAGTTTCTTCACAGCCAAGGCTCAAAACACTACGTCAAAAATGTGAATTTGCGACGGACAATGTCCATCGCCAAGACCAAGTCCGTCGCTAATGTAAAATGTCCATCACTAAACCTATAAAAGCGAATCCTACCGAGAATGGTCGTAAAATTTACGACAAACGTAAATTCGTTGCAAATCTATAATTAGCGACGAATATAGTCCGTCGTATAATTCTCGACGGACCAAATCTGTAGGAAAATGTTGGGAAACGACGGACTTGCAACGGACTGTCCGTTGGTCCCGCCATTTTGACCCGTCATAAAAATGCTTAGCGACGGATTCTTTTCATTTGCGACGGCCTTGTCCGTCGTTAAACCAAGCACTTTGTTGCGACGGATCTGATTCGTCGTAAAAGTCGTCGCAAAATTGCAAAAAAGCGCGATTTCAGCAATAGAGCCCATTTTGGAAAGTTAAAAGCACTTTCAAGAGGGGTTTTCCAAAACCCTTTTTCAGGAATGTCTAGAGGTAAAGCTTCCTTCTCTCTTTCTTTCTTTTTTGTTCAAGTTGAATTTCATGTGGGTTGATTATCTTCATGGGTTTCTTGATTTTTCATATTTTCTTTTGATAGGTTGGTGGGGATTTGGGTTTTTTTTTCTTTTCCACCATTTAGAGTTAGATTTTTTGGGTTTTTGTTTGATAGGCCTTGTGGATTGATTATCTACATGGGTTTCTTGAGTTTCCATATTTTCTTTTGATGGATTGGTGGGGGTTTGGGTTCTTTTCTTTTCCACCATTTGGAGTTAGATTTTTGGGGTTTTTGTTTCATAGGCCGATCTAGATGGGTTCTTTTGTTTGGTGGATTTCTAATTTTGTATGTTTCTGTTGATGGATTAATGATGGGGATTTTTCATGTGGGTGTTCATAGTTTTTTATTTTTAGGGTTTTTTTCATCTGGACTAATTTGATTTCTGATTTTTGGAGTTTTATTTATCTGGGCTCATTTATTTTCTGATTTCTTCAGATCTGTGTATATTGGGTTCTTCTTTGGTGGGTGGGATTGAAGAGAGTCAGATCTTGCTCCTTTCAGAGATGTGGGACTTGTTTAATTGTTTGTTGTGAATGTTTAAGTGTGCACAACATGTGTTTGACGAAATGTCACTGTTTAACAGTTTTCAATTTATAAATGTATGCCATGTATAGAATAGTATTGCCTTTAATTGTTTGTTGTAAATGTTCAAGTATACACAACATGTGTTTGATGAAATGTTTGTGTGTAGAGCATGTGTTTGATGAGATAGCTTGCATTTGCAGGACAAGTTAGTATTGATGACTGATTCATTACTGGATATTTATGCTAGAAGGTAATCTTTTACTTTTGAGCTACTTTCGATTTTGCAATAGGTTGTTTTGAATCATGATGGTTTGTGATTGGTTACTTCTTGTTTCAACTATTGAGAATGTAATTTGGTTATTGCTCTTAAAAATTATGTCAAATGTTTTTATCTAATTTTTTATTTTTATTTTTGTAATGATGTAATAGCTTTGGCAAAAGACGGGCCTGCCCCAAAGAGTTTAAAATCCAAGCTGAAGACAGGCCCAAGCCCAGCCTACTTGCCAAAGGACTACATTTTATAAATGATGAGTTTGTCCCAAGTTAAAGATTAAATTCCTTTCTTGTACCTTAATAATTGAAGCTCCGGATGCATCCAAGCACAAATTGTGAGGGGGAAAATGTCCAAGGCTCCCCCCATTATAGATAATAGAGATGATGATTACCTATATATATATATATATATATATATATATATATATATATATATATATATATATATATATATATATATCCACAGGGATTGGGGTTAAAAACACTTAAGAGGAATTAGTTTGGAGTAAGTTGTGTGCGGTGAAAGACAAAAATAGAAAAGGGGCTAAAGCATCAGGGATTCATTCACAAGATTTAATTCATTGGTCCAACTATAACAAAATTGGAATCGAATAAAGATCCATTCCAATCGGAAGATAAAATTGTTAAACCACTTGCATATTTCATAAAAGATGGTGATCTGAACCGATTGATTTGACTATGAAGCACTCATTAGTTAATCGCAGGGAATTCCAAGCATCCACTGTACCCGGAGTCGACAATGGATCAAGGAATTGTACAGATCAACAACTTTGCCAACAAGTCAACCGATAAGATCACAATTCATACGATCAAATGCATACTTACAAGATAGGAGGCTTTGATTGACCGATCCAACCGTTAAGATCTCGTCTATCGATCGCAGGGAATCCAAAGCATCCAATGTGCCCGGAGTCTACAATGGATCAAGGGATTTTACAGAACGATGACTTTACCTGCACTAGCTTGATGACCGTAAGGAATCCAAAGCATCCAACGTGCCCGGAGTCGACGATGGATCAAGGGACTTTATCGATCATGAACTAGCTAATTGGTGTGTAAGGGATCCCAAGCATCCAACGTGCCTGGAGTCAACGATGGATCAAGAGGCTTACACAACAATAGCGTCTGCCGAGGTGGATAACCGAACCAATCAACCAAAGAGAACTCCAACATTCACACACCATTGTTGAACCAAAAGAATCAAAGCTTGCAAATTTCTTCAAAGGCTTCACCCCTAACCTTAGCTAGAGGTTTTGCCAACCATGCTACAATGGAAGACTAAAACTCACTAAGAAAGAAAATTCTACACTACTCTACACTACAAAAGAAAGAAGAGAAGACTAAAGAAGAGAGAACTCTTGGATGGGATGATTCAAATGAGAAGGGGTGGCCTCCTTTTATAGACTTTTGAGAGGCTCCCAAGCCTAGGTGGCACTCCAAACCCAAAGCAGATTTTTAGTTAGGTTCGGGAATGGAGTTAGGCTTGGAGTGCCCAAAGCAAACTTTTCTTTTAGGTTTGGGCTTGGAGTTAAGCTTGGAATGACATGTGGCAAAAAAGTACTCCAAGCCTAGGTGTCACTCCAAACCCAAAGCAGATTTTTAGTTAGGTTTGGGAATGGAGTGAGGCTTGGATGATGAGGTGGCACTTCCAATCCTTACACATGTGTTGGGAAGAGATCTAGAGAGAGAGAGAGAGAGCTCCTCTCTTGCTAGCTTGGTGGAGATGATGGAAACTTGGCGGATTTCCAGCATCTGGACGGTGGAGCTGAGATGGGATTCTTCATCATGCTGATTTGTATAGGGGCGTCCACTGTTTTGGTAACTTGAAGATGGACAGCTGAGATGGAGCAGGTGGTACACGCTGGAAATGGGAGATGCTCTCCCTCAAGCTGCTGATGATGGGAGTGGGGGCCACAGCGCTGGGACTGACGTCCACTGCTGGACGTTGAAGCTACTGGACAACTGCTAGATTGCAGATGGGTTGGACGTTGGAGATGAACGGTCCACTTGATGCTGGCCGTCTATTGTTGTGGATTGTCCTACACATGTTGGAGATGGATGGTGGTGAAGAGGTTGCTGCAGATGGACGGACGGCTGGAGATCAGGCTGCACGGACATCTTCTGCTAGACGTTGATGAACGGCTTCCATCTGCTGCACGTGCATGGCGTTGCCCACTTGATTGATCTGCTGGCATTAGACAAAGGAGATGGATGGTCTACTGATGCTGGCCGTCGGCTGCAGTTGATGGACGGTGGCTGATGGAAGAGCAAGGACGGTGGAAATCTTCCACACGTGCTAAAGTTGGCTAGACGTGTGGAGTGCTGCTGGAATGGACGGTGGAGAAGGTGGGCCTGCTGTTGAGGCACGTGCAAGCCCTGCTGGTCGTTGGAGGACACTGCGGCCGGACAGCCATTGGGTGGCTATATTTGGACGGTGCTGGAGATCTCCAGCTACTGGACGGTGAGGATGGGGTCCACCATAGCTGGACGGACGTCCTCTGCTGGTTCTCAGCACATGTGACTGAAGGTGGGGTCCACAGCGTTACTGGGCCGATGGACGGCTGGACGGACGTTGAAGCTGCAACATTACTGTTGCACGTGTGGGGAATGTGGGACGTCCACTAGATGATGGATGGATGTGTGGACGCTGATGATGATGTCCAGCTGATGTGATACACGTGCAAGCTCTTCTGGACATTTGAGTTCCTGCTTGGGGCCCACTTGCTGCTTTGCTGGTCGTGCAATGGTGGAGATGGAAGTTGGAAGCACGTGATGATTGGATGGTTCCACACATGCTGGATTGGAGCTGGAAATGGTGGGTCCACCAGATCTGGAGATGTCCAGGGCTGGACGCTGATGTGGACAGCTGGATGAATAGATGGACTGCAGTTGACGATGGTGATGATGGTGTGGTCTACAATGCCAGATGATCAAGGCCGTCGATCTGATTCTTATGAAAGTGTGGCCCGACTTGATGCATAGTTGGTCCCTTATGTGGACACCCAATCTTGACCGTTCAAACTCATGTGATCTCCAAATCACTACCATCAAACATGCACATCCTGGACTTCCGATGAATAGTTGTGATGCGGTCCACCATATAACATGATCCATCCTTTGATTTTTATGATTTAATTTCCTTCAAGATCGTAACACACTTGATCTTGATCACTTTTTGGTCTTTAAACGTCCTGATTGGCTTGGATCTTGTCCAACCTCTCCTAATCACCTAAAGACAGAAAATTCACCTAATGAAGGATAACTAACCAGAAAAACAATGATAATGCCCTTAACAACCCGGGTAAATTATACAATATTAGGTACTTATCACACCCCCCAACCAGCATTTTGCTAGTCCCGAGCAAAACATGCGAAAATCATCTAAGGATTTTTTTTTTCAAAATACTGCAATCAATCTTATCCTCAACAGTTTTCATCAATCGAAATCATCTCGAGACTTCTCTTATTTCCTAATAAAACAAAAATAAAGAGAAGAAAAGGTTCAATGTATCTATGTGATCCTTCAAGTTATCTAAACAGTAGAGATTCTAAGGCATATAGTTTTGAAAATATTTAAATCTAGATTCTAGTCACTTAGTAAACAACTTAATTGAGTTCAAAGCATTAATGATTCAATAGAAGCATTCTAAACATTGAGTATCATGGTGTATAGTGAAATCTACCCTTAACACAACTAGGGGTTCAGTCTTCTACTTTCATGTTACCGCTAATGATTGAAGAGAATGGTCAGATCAATCAAGTCACTGATTCCAAACCTTGCTACTGTTCTTTTCAATATCTTTCCAGCTTTTTTTTTTTTCAATCAATAACCGATAGCCGAAGACTCCAAAAGGCTCACTTCGTACTATGGTAATGTTTTGTAATGGTAACGACAATGGATGAAAATCCTTGCCCCAAATTACTATGACTATTCTCTTTCTTTCTTTTTTTTTCTCTTTTTTTCTTTTTTTTTATGAACAAAGTAGACAAGTATCTCCAGGCTTAGTTCCTATCACTCTCAACAATCATCAAGTAAACATTATAGTATCAAACTCAAATCCTTGCAGTGTAAGCTAGATGTGAACTGTGAAAATTCATGACTCAATCAATGTTTATCATTTTCTAATAGAAAATTAATGGAAAGAACTCAATTTTGAAATTTACTAAAGCAAATAAACTCTAAAATTTAACATTGTCATCATTAAATGCCTTTTTATTCTACTATTCAAATTATTTTCAAAATCACATAAATTCATAGGAATTTTTTTTATATTACATAAAACTAGAAAAATTTAACAACATTCTCAATAAAATTCCTCAGGAATTCCCACCCTCCAACCTAAATTCGACATTGTCCTCAATGTTGAAAAATATGCAAGGTAACATACTATGAGAGCAACAACAAAAAGAGGAGTGAGTGGAGAGTACCTGAGAGAATTATCAAAGAGCGAGTTTATTCATACCTAATCATAAGCAAAGACAAGAAATCCTAATCTAAACTAATCTATCCTAAAAAAGTAAGGAAATGGATCTCCATCAGACTAGGAGATCAATCAAGGGAATAGACTGGAGTAGGATCATCATGTATTTCAACAAATTTCGCATTAAGACCATCCATAGTCCTGCTCGGCAATGTACATGGGTGTTCTTAAGCATTATGGGCCAATAGAAATTCTCACCACAAGTACGAGAAAAGGAGACATTATCAAGAAAATATCTCCTTAATGCATTAATTGGGCAATGGTTTATCAAAAACGGATCTTCCCAGTAATGGTTCACTTCAGTCTGAAAAGACCAAAGCAATGGAGAGTCTTCAAATGATTCTACAAATGATGGTGTCTTCTCCATATAATCAGAATCTCCCGGTGCTTCCACAATAGATGGTATTAAGTGAAAATCAGTGGGAAACATCTTTTCATGCACCGGGTCTTGCAAGGCGTTCACTATCATGGGATCATTTGAATCTTCAAAGTGAGCCAAGCAATCTTCCAAAGAATTAGGACACTCAATACAAGAAAACTCTTCATCGATAATGAAATTGGGCATGTCAATTTGGTGGATTGTATCAAAATCACTTTGTTGGGGAATTTCCATGGCATGATTATTAATTAGAGGCTCAGAAGAGATTAACCTCTAGGGAAACGAGACCACGGGCTCATAAACACACTTTGAGTCTTCATCTTGTTGAACATCACCAATCATATTATCACCCTCAGATTTTTCAGATTCCTCAAGTTCGTCAACTTTCATTAGAATCTCTTCATTATATCTAAAGGTAATAGTATCTCCGTCACGCTCAACAAGTATATCGGAAGAACTAAAATCAATCACCTCAAGTTGTTCAATTAGGTTAAATGGAGGTTGGACTAGGGAAGTCTCTTCCTCCGACTCAGTGAGGTGTGATATCATGTGCTCAGTAAATGTTTCTATCTCATTGATGATTTGCGAGGTGCTTTCCATTTACAACGTATCCTCAAGGGTCTTTTTCGATGGAGACACATAAATTGGGGCTCTTGGGGATAGTTAACATTCATTGTTGATCCGTCTCTCCAACTGGAATTTTGATAGTTCCGCCAATTAGGTTCGTTCGCATTTTATGATGGCGCACTATATGGTTGTTGATAAGCATAGCCATACAAACAATCACGCATCGACCTAACCGGTGGAGCGTAATATACATTGTTCTCATTCCAATACTCATGCAATGTTTTAACTCGTGGAACATGATATACATTGTTCTCATTCCAATACTCACGCAGTGTTTTAACCGGTGAAACTTTACGTGCATTGTTCTCATGTAGGTAATCACGCATGGAGCGTTCCCTAACCTTGTGCTTTGATTGCCTTTCATCTTCTAGAAGAATTTTAGCGTATTTCTGTGTCCACCCATCATATATGGGCATGATAACACTCTAATAGAAAACAATAGAAAATCTACAAAGAATAGTAAAAGAGGAAAGAAGGAAGGATGTTACCCAAGAAGAAGAATGTACAACGATTGATAATCCCTAAAAATAAAACAAATAAGTTAGTAAACTATATATATACATAAACCAATTCCAAAAATATTCTTAAACCGATGCCAATCCCCGGCAGCGGCGCCAAAAACTTGTTACAATCCAAAGATTGCACACCCAAGTGCAGGTAGCGAAGTAGTAAAATACCCTATAAGACCGAGGTCAATCCATAGGGATTGGGGTTAAGAACACTTAAAAGAATTAGTTTAGGTGGGAGAGATAAAATCTGGTTTATCCACGAGAGTGGAGCAAGTTGTGTGTGGTGAAAGACAAAAATAGAAAAGGGACTAAAGCATCAAGGATCCACCTTTGATTCATTCACAAGATTTGATTCATTGGTCCAACTATAACTCAATTGGAATCGAATAAATATCCGTTCCAATCGGAAGATAAAACTGTTAAACCACTTGCATATTTCATAAAAGATGGTGATCTGAACCGATTGATTTGACCATGAAGCACTCGTTAGTTGATCACAGGGAATTCCAAGCATCCACTGTACCCGGAGTCGACAATGGATCAAGGAATTGTACAGATCAACAACTTTGCTAATAAGTCAACCGATAAGATCACAATTCATATGATCAAATGCATACTTATAAGATAGGAGGCTTTGATTGACCGATCCAACCGTTAAGATCTCGTCTATCGATCGCAGGGAATCCAAAGCATCCAATGTGCCCGGAGTCTACAATGGATCAAGGGATTTTACAGATCGATGACTTTACCTGCACTAGCTCGATGACCGTAGGGAATCTAAGGCATCCAACGTGCTCGGAGTCGATGATGGATCAAGGGACTTTATCGATCATGAACTAGTTAATTGGTGTGTAAGGGATCCCAAGCATCCAATGTGCCCAGAGTCGACGATGGATCAAGGGACTTTATCGATCATGAACTAGCTAATTGGTGTGTAAGGGATCCCAAGCATCCAATGTGCCTGGAGTCGACGATTGATCAAGGGGCTTACACAACAATAGCGTCTGCCGAGGTGGATAACCGAACCAATCAACCAAAGAGAACTCCAACATTCACACACCATTGTTGAACCAAAAGAATCAAAGCTTGCAAATTTCTTCAAAGGCTCCACCCCTAGCCTTAGCTAGAGGTTTAGCCAACCATGCTACAATGGAAGACTAAAACTCACTAAGAAAGAAAATTCTACACTACTCTACACTACAAAAGAAAGAAGAGAAGACTAAATAAGAGAGAACTCTTGGATGGGATGATTCAAATGAGAAGGGATGGCCTCCTTTTATAGACTTTTGAGAGGCTCCCAAGCCTAGGTGGCACTCCAAACCCAAAGCAGAATTTTAGTTAGGTTCGGGAATGGAGTTAGGCTCAGAGTGCCCAAAGCAAACTTTTCTTTTAGGTTTGGGCTTGGAGTTAAGCTTGGAATGACATGTGGCAAAAAAGTACTCCAAGCCGAGGTGTCACTCCAAACCCAAAGCAGATTTTTAGTTAGGTTTGGGAATGGAGTGAGGCTTGGATGATGAGGTGGCACTTCTAAGCCTTACACATGTGTTGGGAAGAGAGCTAGAGAGAGAGAGCTTAGAGAGAGATCGAGAGAGCTCCTCTCTTGCTAGCTGGGTGGAGATGATGGAGACTTGGCGGATGTCCAGCATCTGGATGGTGGAGCTGAGATGGGATTCTTCATCAGTTGCTGATTCGTAAGGGGTGTCCACTGTTTTGGTAACTTGAAGATGGACGGCTGAGATGGAGCCGGTGGGACACACTGGAAATGGGAGTTGCTCACCCTCAAGCTGCTGATGATGGGAGTGAGGGCCACAGCGCTGGGACTGACGTCCACTGCTGGACGTTGAAGCTGCTGGACGGCTGCTGGATTGTAGATGGGTTAGACGCTGGAGATGGACGGTCCACTTGATGCTGGCCGTCCATTGTTGTGGATTGTCCTACACATGCTGGAGATGGACGATGGTGAAGAGGTTGCTGCAGATGGATGGACGACTGGAGATCAGGCTGCACGGACGTCTTCTGCTAGACGTTGATGAACGGCTTCCATCTGCTGCACGTGCCTGGCGCTGCCCACTTGATTGATCTGTTGCGTTGGATGAAGGAGATGGATGGTCCACTGATGCTGGCCGTCGGCTGCAGTTGATGGACGGTGGCTGATGGAAGAGCAAGGACGGTGGAAATCTTCCACACGTGCTGGAGTTGGCTACACGTGTGGAGTGCTGCTGGAATGGACGGTGGAGAAGGTGGGCCTGCTGTTGAGGCACGTGCAAGCCCTACTGGTCGTTGGAGGACGCTGCGGCCGAACAGACATTGGGTGGCTGTATTTGGACGGTGCTGGAGATCTCCAGCTACTGGATGGTGAGGATGGGGTCCACCATAGCTGGACGGACGAACTATGCTGGTTCTCAGCACGTGTGACTAAAGGTGGGGTCCACAGCGTTACTGGGCTGATGGACGGCTGGACGGACGTTGAGCTGCAACATTACTGCTGCACGTGTGGGGAATGTGGGACGTCCACTGGATGATGAGTGGATGTGTGGACGTTAATGATGATGTCCAGCTGATGTGATGCACGTGCAAGCTCTTCTGGACATTTCAGTTCCTGCTTGGGGCCCACTTGCTGCTTTGCTGGTCGTGCAATGGTGGAGATGGAAGTTGAAAGCACATGATGATTGGATGGTTCCACACGTGCTGGATTGGAGCTGGAAATGGTGGGTCCATCAGATCTGGAGACTTCCAGGGCTAGACGCTGATGTGGACGTCTGGATGAATAGATGGACTACAGTTGACGATGGTGATGATGGTGTGGTCTACCGTGCCAGATGATCAAGGCTGTCAATCTGATTCTTATGAAAGTGTGGCCCGCCTTGATGCATGGTTGGTCCCTTATGTGGACACTCAATCTTGACCGTTCAAACTCATGTGAACTCCAAATCACTACCATCAAACATGCACATCCTGGACTTCCGATGAATAGTTGTGATGCGGTTCGCCATAGAACATGATCCATCCTTTGATTTTTATGATTTAATTTCCTTCAAGATCGTCACACACTTGATCTTGATCACTTTTTGGTCTTTAAACGTCCTGATTGGCTTGGATCTTGTCCAACCTCTCCTGATCACCTGAAGACAGAAAATTCACCTAATGAGGGATAATTAACCGAAAAAACAATGATAATGCCCTTAACAACCCGGGCTAATTATACAATATTAGGTACTTATCATATATATATAGGTAGAGAGAGAGAGAGAGAGAGAGAGAGAGAGAGAGAAGAACATGGAGATCTATACAACTCTGAGATCACCCAGTACAAAGCAATGTTCTAACCATTGTTTAGATAATTTTACAATGCATCATGTTGGGATTTTCTAATTGTTGAGATTAACTTTATTAGCGATGGTAAAGTATCTTAACTAACATGAGCCTTGCATCTGCACTTCTATCTTTAGGTTGCACTAGACTACATTGGGAAGCGAGGGCTAATGTTGGTGTGAAAAGGTAAAGAGAATCAAGCAAGGGCCCATACTATCCTACTACTACCAACTATTATGGATATAACTGTATAGGTAAAGTTTCAGACTTGTATCTGTTCAATCTATAATTATGTCCTTTTTCATAATACAATCATTCTAATACTCAGTTGTGGTTCAACCATACATTTGTTGGTTGTCTTTAGGATTTGAATCACCCAATGAATGGGATCACCATCATAGATTTTTTGGGTTAGATCGATGGTCCAGATCTCCATAATCTTCATTCTACTCTAATGATTTTTCTTTCTTTTTTTCCCTGAAACTAAGAATGGCTAGGTGGTAAAGAGTGTACATTCAGTAATCATTGCTATTTTTTTGTTATTACCTGTATGTGGTGGCCCACCATATTAATGGTTCTGATCACTGATCAGCCTAGATTCTTGTAGTTGGCCCCAATATGTTTGGATAAGGCTTAGATGATGATGATGATGGAAGAAAATGTTAGCTCTCAGGCAATACTGTTCATAATGCATATCAAATATTCATACATGTCATACAGAAAATGATGTCTCATTCTTGCACATATTTGCATTATTATTTCCTTTACATGATAATTTACATGTCAATAGTTGCACTAGGCCAGTTCAGATTGCCCTTTCATCTACATGATAATTTTACATGGATGTTCTTGCTCAATTTTGAACCATGTGTTTGCAGAATTTATCTCAAACAGGGGGATTAGAAGAAGAATGATATCCCCAGAAATCGAGTCTTTATCTAAACACGTCTTGGCGGTATGTTCAGGTCCCACCACCAATCCATTTCATTTCCTATTAGTTGATACAATCCTTTAGACATGAAAGCTCCTAAATTATATAAAGTCATGGAAGAGTGAGTTTGGAAAAGAAATCCATGGAAGCCCATTTTTAGAAGTAAAAGATCATCTAGATGTCTGTAAATGGAGCTAACTTTAAATGATTTATTGCTTTGTGATTTTATTTACAATTTCTCCATTTACCACTTAATAAATGGAAATATTGGCTATTCATTTACAGGACTTAAACAATTTTCGGGCTATCCAAACAAAGGCAATCATTTACTTGTGAATCATTTACAGTTTACAGCTGAATAGGAGAGGGTAAATCAGTTGCCACTTAAACCATTTTCAAGCATCCAAATGACCCGTTAATGAAGAAATACAATAATGAACAAGAAAATTGTTCCAAGTGTTGAACAAGAAAATTGTACCTGGAAATTGACTTACCCCCATGTTTTTTGTGCATATACTCTTATTTTCTACATTTAATATTTCTCAAGAACATGAAATCAAATGCATTGAAGCAGCAAGATTTATCCATCTTTGCATAATATAAGAAAAAAATCAGCTGAAGAATGTCCATGGTCGGATACTTAAATGGAAGACTTTAAAGACAATGACTGACCCAATTATTACCATCATCTATCTATCTTTCTTTCTTTATTTATTTTTTCTAAGCTCCAATTATAATTGGGTCAATGATTTGAACAGTTTGGATTGGCACAAAAAATTTCCATGTGTTTGGTGGAAGAGTTGCCATAAGACATGACAATGGTGAAATACCCTTAAATTGGGACCGCTATGACAGTTTACTAACATTTTGAAAATGGAAAGGTGGTGTGACCCATCTCTATTCAGACCATGAAATTGTGGGCACATTTTTCATGGAGCATATTTCAAAAATCACACTCATCAAGTAATCCTAAGCAGCCAATTGATGATTCTTAAATGGATGGTTACAAGTAAAAAAAAAAAAAAAAAAAAAAAAAAAAAAAAACTCTTAAGATCAAAATCAGATGGCTAAGATCGTTTGGTTTGTCTAATTTTTAGATCACGTTCCATCCACAAATGGGCCAGCAATTGGTCTCGTTAATGTTGCAACTATACCATATGTCAAAGCTTTTGTTATTTATGCCTATAGCTTAGGTAATTAAGTGTATTAACACTTTGAACTCGCAAAGTTTTTCATCTCCTCCATAACACTCTAGTAATGGTCATTGCTCGGCAACAATTAGAATTCGATTATCGCCTGCTTAAGGTAGATGATCTTCAAGTCTTGGCTGGCTTGTTTAAGCCCATCAACATTAGTCAATTGCCAGTCTTGCATGAGATTAAGGCCCGCCACCACGACAAGGCTTTTTGGGAAATGGAGGACATTGGAATCCACAGAAACGGAGGGACGTGTGTGAAAATATGATCATGATATCTGGAGGGACTTGTGTATGAAAATAGGCTCATGATATCTGGAGGGACTTGTATATGAAAATAGGCTCATGATATCTGGAGGGACGTGTATCGAAAATGAGCTGTAAAAAATAAGATTGATTATCTTTGCATTGCCGGTCGTTGAGTTTTATTTTTTAGAGGATTGAATTTGGCATTTTGGGTTCTAATTTATTTATTTGTGTGTGTGTGTGTGTGTGTGTGTGTGTGTTTTTTTTGCAGAACTATTGTTTTTATCCTTGATTATTAATGGTGAGCATTCAACTAGAACTGTTGTCCGTGGACTATCGAGCGTCAAGTCCACTGCATGGACAGTCTTTAGAACCCATCATGTGGGGTCCATTGGTCGGCAATACAAGTTGGATCCTAAGTTGGCGAACAAGCCGGCCAAGATGGAAAAGAAAGTTTTTCTTGAGTTGGAGCAGGAAAAGAAAGTTAATTTTGCTAGTAACTTTCCTATTGTCACTGCTTGTTTTTATGCTTCCAGTATAGAATCATGCATGCTTTATTATCTATATTCCTTTATGATAGAAAAAGATTGAGGGTCTGCGTTGTAATCTTACCACTATTTCAGCTACTTTTAATGATGACGCTCAAAAGCTAAGGGATGATTATATTCAGAAGTTGAACTTTCTTGAATCTTAGGTAGTCAACAATTGTTATGCCTTTTTGCCATCCTATCTACTTCTAACACTTTTTGTATTTGAATGTCTCAGAGTTAAATAGAAAGCAAGAAGCACAATCCCAACTCTTGAGTTAAAAACAAAAAAGTATTTGCATGTCTCAGAGTTAAAGAGAAAGCAAGAAGCACAATCCCAACTCTTGAGGTAAAAACAAAAAAGTGATGAAGCAGCAAAACGACTTCAGGAAGAGATCCAGAGAATAAAAACTCAAAAGGGTCGTCTTCATGCAGAGGAATTTTTCTCCAATGAATGAACATTTTCTATATTCCATCTGTCTCTTTCAATAACTTAACATGCACTGTCTAGGTTCAACTGCAACATAAAATCAAGCAGGAATCTGAACAATTTGGGTACCCAATTCAAAGAAAGATTGCACCAGCTAAACAAATATGGGTACCCAATTCAAAGAGAAATGATCACATTAACTTTCACATAAACATCCCCATAGGTAAAAAGTGGCCCACTCATGAAGATCAAATGGCGTGAATCAGGTTGGTCCGCTCAATGGGCAAGCCACATTGTTGCAATCAATCGAAAGCTAATGGTGCAATTCAATCCAAGTGTGTTACTCACCTAGTGAGTCGATGGACCAAATTTTGATGGCATGAAATGATCATCATGCGACCCATATTTTGTGCGGCTCAAATGCCTTACAAGCATGATGCAATGGCATGAAAGGTGGGGATTTATGTAGAAGTTCAATTACAGGGGTCCTTGTATGATCATTTCTCATGTTTATGGTTTATATGTATGTATCAAAGATTATTAAGTATGCTATTAAACTCTATTTACATATATGTGTATAAATCAATAGACATTTTACCTGTTCAACGTGGAATGTTGTTCATTTTAGCCGAACCTGACCCAGTCATTTTATTTCTTGGTGCACATGTGGCCCACTTGATCAACGGATGTATTTGTAACATGTTATGGGTGATATGGGTGGAACCCACCTTCTGGTGACCTTATATTTATGCGATGTTGATTTTTTTTTTTTAATTTGGATGTCTATCAGGTACTGCAACATACTCAACTTTTTAGGAGATAGCCCAAACACTGATGGTATAGACATTGTACACTCCCAATTTGTGAATATTTCACAATCCACCATAGGAACGAGTATTCTACATTTGTACATCCATGATTTTTCAATACTAGTCAATGATGCATACAAAAATAAATAATCTATACTTTTCTTCTTTATTTTGTTTCGAGTTTTAAGACGGGTTGGGTTTGACCCAATCCATTGAAAGAGAACATGGGAGGGTTCCATTAGGGTTCAACCATGGTTTTAAGATTTAGACGAGTTGAATTTGACTCTTTGAGTCATGGACCTGATTGGTTCAAAACCATGAGTCACCCTCGGAGTCAAACTGGACTTGGACTAAGAACAAGTTGATCCGAGTCATTGAGTCGTTTAACTATGGTTAGACCAAGCTTGACCAATTTACTTGAATGGATCACCACCCGACCTACTTCCCATTTAGCTTGGCCGGAACCTACCTCAAAATCAGGTCGTGCCAATTGAACAATGAGCTGACTAGACCTATTGCCACCCCTACATGTATTGCTCATTTTATCTCATATATTTCTATCCTATGACATGTAAGAGACGATTGCATTGCTATTGGTAATGGTGAGAAGAACATTAAAATCAGTTGGGTGCAATGTGGACTGGGCCATGGTATAAGGTTGTTATCTTCAAGCTTTACCTACAAAAACAGCATGATTTTGTGAGTGAATTTTTTTATTTCATTGATTTTCAAAAGGAAGCATCATAGGATGCTCAATTGAAAGGAACAAGATACTTCTGTTGGACTAATAAATGATATGGGTGGACCCCACCTTCTGGTGACCATATATATATATATGTATATATGAGTTTAGATGTCTACCAGGTACTGTAACAGATTCAACAAACAACAAAAATCAGCAGTTTTTTTTCATACTTGCAGAAAATTAGCGCCGGACTTAAACCGTCGCATTATTTTTGAGCGACGAACAAAATCCCCAGTTAAATGGCTGGTCTTTCGAATTTTGCGACGGATTTGTTTTGGATTTGTGACGGGTATAATTCGTCGGCTATTTCTGACGGACTAAATTCGTCGCAATTTAGCGACAGATCTCATCCGTCGTTTTAAGAAATGCCACAGTGAACATCGATGGACCAAACGACGGTCAATGTCCATCTCTAATTATGATTTGCGACGGACTTGATCCGTCGTTGTCTTGCTATTTTGGCATAGTGAAACCTATAAAACGACTCATCTACCTTGTTCCTAAAGTATCCTAGAAGAGATCTACTATGGTGTGAAGCGAAGAAAGATGGATTCAGAGTTCTATAAGTCTTTTCTCTAATTTGCTTTCTAGTTTTCATGTTTTTAGTTAATTTTATGTTTCCTTTGATCATGATCGACTAAATCTTTTAGCTAGGGCTAAGAGGTGAAGCTTATAGTATATCTAAGATGCTTTAATTTATTTTATATGGTTTCAAGTAGAATTCTTATTGAAGAACATGGGTTTATGAAAGTTTGAATTAAGTTTTAAGTAGTTTTTCTTAATCTTATGATGGCTCATAGATGTTTAGAAGAATTATTTAATTCTTAGTTGTTTTGCATGAATCTAGACTAGTACGCTCCAAGAAATCGGATTCAATACGCTCTAGAACCTGTTTTTAATGTGGGAATTTCAAACCAAAAGTCTACCTCTTTTGAAAATCTGAATTATGTGTGAATTGTTTATAGTTATGCTTTGTGACAGAGTTTAATGAGTATCATGGTTGTGATCTTAACCTATTGGAACTAGGATTGACCAATGCAATTGAGTGTGCTCAAGTCCTAACTTAAATTGAGGGAATCATGTATATGAATCACACATATGACAGATTGTTTGTTATAACTGCTCTATCATCCGGCTAAATAGGATTTTATTTCAATTATAGTTGTGTAATTGAGAAACCACAGCGATTATATGTTGAAACTCCAATTTATACATTACATTGCCCATTACATCACATTATATGCATAGTTTGCATGCTTAAAAGGCCCATCTGATGCATGTTTTGTGATTGTAGGGATGAGAGCGAACTTCACCCAATTGGAAACCAAAAGAGTGTATTTAAATGCATTGGGTTAAGATTGAAGGAAGACCAAAGAAGGAAGAAGAAAGAGGGAGAAAAGAGAATAAAAAAAAGAAGAAAATGATCAAGGGCTGACCAGTCCTGACCGGTCAGCCGACCTGCCGGCTGCCCTGAGGACGCTGCTGGACTAAGACCAGTCTGGCCTGACCGGTCTTGACCGGTCGGCCAACAGGTCGGCACCCTCTGGGAACCCTCTGGACAAAAGACAGTCTAATCCGACCGGTCTTGACCGGTCGGCCATCAAGTCAGGAAGCTTCCTGTGCTCGCTAAACCTATAAAATACACAGTTCGACAGGTCGTGACCGGTAGCCCAGCCCAGTCCGACTGGTCGGCCGACCAGTCGTCTGTGCGTAAAAACAAGCAGTTTCTAAATTTAGCTTCGAAATTGTCTGCGCAGTGTGTATCCTTAGCAATTTCTGAAAGTTTCCGATGCAGCAGAGCTTCCACGCTATAAAAGGACACCTAGGGGCTCTTCCTAGGGTATCATAAAAGCTAAGGGACGTCGGGGAGAAGAGGGAAGCCGTCGTAGAGCATCTGCAACCCTCCAAACTCCGGTTTTTCTATGTTTTCTAGTTTCTTTTATGAGTTTTAGTTGTAGTATGACAATGCTCGGCTAGAAGCTCTCAGCTAAGGCTGAGAGGTGAAGCTTGTAGCTAATTTCATATTTGATTCAGTTTAATTCAAGTAGTTCTATTTCAAGTTTGGATTTTGAATGTTCTAGTTCTTAAAATTGGTAGTTTGAGATGTTTTATGAGAGTTCATGTGCTCTGGACATGGATTCCTTGAAATTCTCTGAGATTATCATGTTGTGCTTGTTTAGATTCAAATTATAGTAATCCTTGAGCAGGCCATAGTCCATAGGCATGGCTGTTACTCCGAAGGCTATGATTTCGAATTCTACATTGTTGAATGGGACTAGAACTTGGCAGTTCAACTTGAGTGGGATTGAATGTACTCCAAAGCTTTATTTTCCAACTAGATGAGAGATAGGACTTCAAATCTAGTTGTGCTCTATGCTTGGATTGAATGGATTGACATGGGATTGCTACAAGTGGATCCTTGAATGCCTTAGTGCCTTTAAATTACTGTTTTTCATTAAGTTTCTATTTTAGCATAATTGTCCAATTGAATCTCTTTTTATTGCAAACTTAAGTTGCTGGAATAGTTTGGAACTTGTTCTCCAATTCCTTGTAAATCGAGCTCGGTCTTACCGAGTTTTTATTACTACATCGCAGCCTTGCACTTGAGGCGAGCGAATAAGTTTTTGACGCCGCTGCCAGGGAATTTAGATAACGGTTCTAGATTGTTTTAGTGGCTGTAGAAGTAGAAGTAGATAGGTTTTTCTGATTTTTTTAGAACTAACAAATTGTTTTGTTTTGTAGGACTTCCCCTCTAATTCAAGCAAATCGGGTAATTTCTTCTAACTTAGTGCTTTTTACAGATTTTCATCTTTTCGATTAATTTCAGATTTTAGGACTAAGGATTAGTTTAGTTTTTAGTTGAGTGGTTTATGTCCCGTTGGGAACGTGACTACTCCAATCGTCTCCAATCCGAAGGTGGTCTAGTTGGACCATTGTCAGTCCATAGACGAGTCTAAAAATACTAAGAACATTGTGATAGTTTGGGGAGTATGGCAAACACCTTTACAGAATCCCCCCCCCCCC
>PVNU02001453.1:0-191264 GCA_003013855.2 Liriodendron chinense | reverse complement strand
GCCTCTTGAAGAATTCCTTCCCAAGCCCTTACAAGTGTAAAAAAACTCTCTTACCTTGGAAAACCCTTTCACTTAGAGAGAAAACACGTAATATCAAGCCCTAATTGTAATTAGGCTTTAATACACTGACTTATGCTAATCTGCGTAATGCCGTCAGTCGGACCGGCACTCGGATTGACAACTAACTATTGGTTGGACCGACTTGGATCGACAAAACCCTCTTATATGCTGTCAGTCGGATCGATTTCTTGTCTGTCAGACCGACAGTGCCTGCTTCGTGCTCCGTCTGAGAGAACTTGCCACACTATTGGTTAAACCTACAGTGGCAGAATGCAAGGCATTTGTAGAACAGTACTGTAAGTTTTTCCTAACAATCTGGCCATCATGGACAGTCCAATGAGGTCACCCTCATGGGAGCTTCTTATAAGGTTGAGGTCTGAGGGTCCATCAGGGTAGTTTTCCCTATCAATATCTGGGCATCATGCATGGACGGTCTAATGAGGTCACTTCATGGAGCTTCTCATGAAGTTGAGGTCTGTGGGCCCCACATGATGGGTGATGGCCCATATTGTGCATTTAGTGGGTCCCCTCTAGTTATGGGCGTCCCAAAAATCAGCTGCTTTAGAACATATGTGGGCCACACCATTTGGAATCATATGAAATCATGCCTAAAACACTAAAATCACTTGATAGGGACTACATAGTTTTGGAATGGCCTGAAATTTAGTATGCCCCCTCGTCTAAGTGGGAAATGTACAATGAATGAGCTGAATGTCTGAATCAAGTCTCAGTGGCCCCTATAAACAAAAAGGGAAAGTTTTGATGTGTGGGCATCCAATTCAACCGCTGTCTATTGTGTAGCCCACCTAATTAAGTCATGGATTGGCCTGATTTTTAGGTCAATGGCCTTCCCTGTAAGGGTGCATCTAATGATTGGGCGAATAGTCCGACAAACATTACAGTGGCCCCCCAAAACCTCGACCTCATACTGCCTTTCATGGTGTGTACGTTATTTTGGTAAGATTTTCCCCACAAGATTTTCAATAACCTCAAAATAAATAAATAAAATGATAATTTCTAGGCTAACTAATTGTCACTAGTTACAGGGTGAGTTGTTTATGGACCGAATAGGTTTGGGTAAGATATGGGACGAGCCCTCCTAGTGGAGACTCTATGAGTAGATGTTATTGGCTGAGGTTAGGTTTCATAGGGGGCAGTAGGTTGTGGCTTGTTATATGATAGGTGGCTCTAGCTGTTTTTTGTGGCTATGGGCCGCCCGTATGTGTGCAGGGTCTATAAAGTCTCTCCTCATTCAATAAAAGTTCGTTTAAAAAAAAAAACCCGATTGTCACCGGTTCAAATTCAGGTCCAGACCAACCAACGCTCGGGCCAATATTGATACCCTGATTTGCTTGAGCATTTCTGACAAGCAACTTATCACAACTTGTGGCACTCACCATCTTCCCTTCTAACATGCCACTCATGGAGGACGTCAATAACATGAAAAAGAACGGGCCTCACCAGAAACATTGGTACAAAGTTACCCGATTATGCTCATCAGGTTGCTAAGTGTGTTGCAACCAATTGCTCTGAGCGTGATCCATATAAGTGGGGCCTATAAACATTCAGTTGCATTCCACCTAATGATCCGATCATCCTGATTTTTTTTTTTCATGGCACAGACGTCCTGTCCAAGTGGCATTTTGGCAGAAAAAATGGCCCTTACTCATTTGTAAAGAGTCCCCTCCAACACAAACCTACTTACTCAGCCACACGTTTGACAGATTCCTATACTTTTTCTGGTTGGCCTGCCGTGCATGGGCTGTAGGGCATAAATTTTAAATCATTAGTCCACGGTTACAATAAAAAAAAATTGAAAAAAAGAAAAAGAAAAAAGTGAGCAATGGCCATTGTCAATTGGGCCGGGCCTACTGGTAGAATATCAGATTAATGTGACTATTAAGCTATGGCATCTCCATCCAGTGCGATAAATGGTCTAGATCATAACACCAAGTCAATTTTCGACAGTGAAGACCAATCATCTTGACTCAAGTAGTCCAATAATTATATACTTAAAAGATCGATGTTTACAAATCTATCTAAAGCATTTATGTTAGTCATGGCTCATTTGGGTACTCATATCAATAGAATACAACTCTCCCTTATTAGTAACCTAATATCCATGAAATATGTTTTGATTGATTTTATCGAATTAAGCTAAAAAAACATGTCATTTCCTACAAATCCTTCTTTTTTATTAAAGTAATGAAAATCGTTCTTCCCTTATTTCTGCCATGGATGGACCACTAATCTTCAGGCTCATTTTAATCGAAGGTTGATTGTTGGTTGTATTTTCTATTTGTGATTGTTCATTTATTCATTTATTTGCATAAAATTGAAAGGTTTGATTACTGTATCATGGAGAATTTTGGGGGTACCATCCATTCATGTGGGCCCTCCACCTATAGAACAATGGGCTCCACGTGGGGATTGAAACCCCATGCACACTTTGCAATTCTTGGAAGATTTTATAATTCCTCTCCACCTAAGTGACTGGAACGAAACTTCTGACTTTGGCCCCTTCAACTTATGGAATGTCGATTCATGGATGTCGACTGTCCATTAAGTTCGCCATATGTTATGGGCCAGCATGAAAAATTCACACCTTGGGTACTGCTTTCATGAGCTAATAGCCATACTGTGGAATTACATAAATCTTCATCATTTATCTCTGTCCATGGTGGGCCAATCTTACCATCTATCGGATCCTGATCACTAAACGTGGACCCCACTTCCACAAACTGAAATCCAAGAATACCAGAATGGAGCCTATAATTTGTTCGTTCTGCTACAGACCTTTGTAGACGAAGCATAATCTACAAGTACTGTACGTGGGCCTCACCAATAGGCACATCATTGGGAACATATCAGCCTTATATGAAAAAAAACGTGGGTCACACCAATGGGAACAGTGTAAATTCCTCCTTAAACCTCTGAATTCAAGCAGTTGTGGATTAGGTTGTTGTTCGTATCCTTCATCCTGATGAGTTACACCTAATGAACGGGTTTCATGAAATACAAAAAAAACCGCCACAAATACAAACCAATGGTTGGCGTTCCATCTCCATTGTTTCCCGTGGTGTGGCTCACCTGTGTTGTGGAGCTGACGTAATTTAGACCTCATTGCCTATCACGGAGGAGAGAACCTGATGGCCAGAATGGATATGATGTGTACAATCTGGTGGGCCCCATTGGGAGTTTTTGCAATGCGTAAAACAGGTGTTGCAGGAGATTCCGGTACAGTAAGACGTATCATATCGTATCTATATCTTTGGCATTCCAATCTTTAGCTCAGTTCAAAATTTAAACCTTGGGCGGACGTGATTCAGTGAGCGGTTCCTCACCTGAGGGTGCCGGATACGTACCAGAGATCCGTGCACAGCACGGCACACTTTTCATAGATCTGGGCCATTCACCAGATAAAGCACACTTACACATCCTTTATAGTAAAAATCAGGGCAGTAGACTCATCAAGTGGGCCATATACTACCTGATTCCTGGACCAGATCTCAGATACACTCTCCGTTTGCACGGATCTCTGACACGTATTCCACCCTCTAAAGGGAGGCCGCTCACTGAATCACGACCCCTGGTAACTGGTAAGATGCTGTTTTTAAATACGTCGGAGATGATAAGCGGGTTGAACCTGAATATGCATGGTAGATCCAACTCAACATAGGGTGGCGAATCAATCGGCTCCGTTCACATACTTTCCCCAACTTTGGATGGATAGTGTGGCTAAAGACACAAATATCTGATTATTCTATCCATCTCGGTGGCCCTCAAACGGACGGTGTAAAATGAAAATAGTTAATGGTCAAAGATCCAACAAGGGAAATTGGAGAAATGATAGGATTCTCTGATTGTTTCCGGGGAGCGGATTAGGTGAGACCCGGATCCATCGAGGTGCGTGGAACCCTGTGGGGCTCACCGTGATGTATGTGACTACATCCACGCCTTTCATCTGCATTGAAATCTCACATGGACCATAGTACAGATAAATGCTGTAATTGACAATTAGAAGCTTCTTGTGGGCCACCAAAGCTTCGGATCAAGATGATATTTGTGTGGTCTCTTCATACATCTCTTTGTGACCTTATCAACAGGTTGGATGACAAATAAAAATTCTGAGTGGACTCCATGAAGTTTTTAATTGTGAGTATTCAATCACTACTTTTTCCTGTGGTGTGGTCCACTAAAGATTTGGGCATACTTAATTTTTTGGTATCATACTTTAAGATAAGATTTGCAAACGGTTGGATGGTGTGGTTTTAAGGAACATACATCACTGTGCGCCCCACAGTAAGGGTCCCACCCATCTCGGTTGATCCCGGTCTCACCTAATACGCTCCCCATTTTCGAAAACTAATCCATCCATTATTAGATCCAATTAGATGGATCGTATTGCACACCGATTTCTCTCTCCCGGACTACACCACACAACTTGTGAAACTTATCTACTCCCATCATGATTTATGTGTTAGATCCAAAAGCTCAAGTGAGCCAAAGTAGCAAAGATTGAATGGCTACCAGTGAAACCTTGCTAACGTCTGCTATTAGCTTGATCAAAGCGTTACGTAGTCTCAAAAAGATTTTAATGATAGGCATCTCCTTCTCACTGTTTCCTATAGTGTAGCCCACATGAGCCTTGGATCAGTTGTTTTTTTTTTTTTTTTTTTTTTTTTTTTACATACCCTAAAATAATATGAAATATGGGACGGTGCGACACATACACGATGACCAAGACCAATGAAGTTCCACGTCAAAGAGGCAAATTTGCGACGGATTTTGCGACGAACATTGTCCGTCGCAAAAATTGCTTGTTTAACGATGAATCTTATTCGTCGTATTCGAAAATATTCCGTCGCTTTTGCAAAATTAGGGCGGGATTTCGTCGCGGGATTTATCGACGAACAGCGTCGCAAAATTATAATTTTGCGACGAACTTAGTTCGTCGCTATTTAACGACGGACTTGGTTCGTCGCTAATCCCAGCCCGAAGAAATCCCCCAGATAAGGTCGGTCGTAAAATAAAATTTAAGAAAAATGAGATACTGAAAAAAACTGATATTTTTAAAAAATTAAAAAATTTGATATTTAAAATAATAGATTTAATAATTTGAAAGAAAAAGTTAAGAGGTTTTAAAAACAAAATTGAGAAATTTGAATAAAATTAATATGTTTGAAATTTCTTTTCAAATTTTCACAAAATTAAACATTTTGAAAAAGAAAATTGTGAAGTTTAAAAAAAAAATTTGTGATTTTCAAACAAAAAAAGTTGACAGGTTTGAATATAAAATAACAATTTTTAGTAAAACTGAGATTTTGAAAAAAATAAGATTAAAAAAATTGAGATTTTTTTTAAAAAAATGGCCATTAGAAAAAAGTTGATAAGTTCGAATAAAATTGTTAAGTTTGTAAAAAAATTGAAATTTTTATAAAGAAATTAAGATTTTGTATTTTAAAAAAATTAAGAAGTTTAATAAAAAAAAATGTTATTTTGAAAAGAAATTGAGAAGCTTTAAAAAATTGACATTTTGAAAAGTTTGAGAAGTTTGAAATAAAATTGAAATTTTGAAGAAAAAAATATGATGTAAAAAAATGGAGATTTTGATAAAAAAAAATTTTTTGATTTGAAAACAAAAATTAACAAGTTTCAAAAAAATTGTAATTTCGAAAAAAAAAGTTGAGAAGTTGGAAAGAAATCGACAATGTTTGATAAAAATTCGGATTAAAAAAAAGAATTGAGATTTAAAAAATAATTGGGATTTTAGAAAAAAAAAAGTAACATTTTTAGACAAAAAAGGTCATTTTGAAAAAAAAAATTGAGATGTTTGAATAAAATTGATAAGCTTAAAAAAATTAATTTTTGAAAAGAAATTATATTTTTATAAAATTGACATTTTGGAAAAGAAATTGGCATAAAGAAATTAGTGTTTTGAAAAAAAGAATTAGCATTTTTTAAATGTTGAGAAGTTTGAATAAAACTGATAAGTTTGATTAAAAAAATAAATTTTTGATAAGTTTGAAAAAGTTCGAAAAAAATTAGATTTGAAAAGGAAATGAAGATTTGAGATTTAAAATAAAATTAAGATTTCGTATTTTGAAAAAAAAAAAAAGTTGAGAAATTCGATAAAAAAAAAGAAGAGACTTTATCAGTTTTGAAAAAAAAAAGTTGGAAAAAAATTGTGATTTAAACAAAAGTGAGAAATTTGAAATGAGTGGGCCAAATTTATTGGTGGACATTTATTGGATAGTTGAAAATGAAAAATTACACTCATTCAGTTAACTGGTTATCAAATTGGTTTATGCATACATACATGTTCATTAGTGCAAAAAATGAAGGCCCTAATATAATGATGTTAATTAATTGCAAGGAAAACTTATAATGATAAGATTGATCAAATTTTATGATCAAGTCATCCTAAACTTGATCTGAATGGTCAGATTTGTTTAGAACGTGGTAATTATTATTGAAAACAAAATTAAGCCCAAATCATATCCATATAAAAGACGCTTTAAACGTGCACAATCAGTTTGTCTAGAGCTAGACAAATTTTGGATAATCTGATTGGTCCAAATTGAAAAGTAAATGACTTTAGATGTTTAGATTAAATTTCACTCAAATCTAACGGTTAGGTTACAAGATATGGCCCATCATTGATCAATTTTATCTATTTAGTATCTTTCTCATCTTAAACTTGATCAGGGCAAGTGACCACTCAAATCAAAGTTATTGATGAAATATAATAAAGTGAATGGATTAGATTTTCAAATTAGGCCAAATTTTTAGGTCAAAATTGCGCTGCAACTTGTTGACCTCGTGAAAACCTAATAAATGTATAGTCATTGGACCCCAAACTCTAATCTAGCCATTGAGAATTTGATCTTTCTAATATTTGCTATTGCATCCTAAAATGATATAAAAGAATAGATGGATGGATTAGATATACATAAAATACATCAACTTGGGCTCATACCGTTGGGATAACGGATGCGGATTGGCTAATGACCCTGCCACCTGTCAATGCCTAGTGATCGGTGCTCTGTGGGCCCCACCATGATGAATGTGTTTCATCCACTCTATCCATACATTTTCGTAGATCATTTTATGGTATGAGCCCAAATTTGAGGTAGATCCAAATCTCGAGTGGACCACATCACAAGAAACAGTGTTAATTGAACACCCACTATCAAAAACTTATTGGGGGCCACGGAAGTTTTGGAACAAGCTGATATTTGTTTGTTACCTACATCCAGGTCTGTATGACCTAATCTAGAGGTTGGTTGTCAAATAATCAATATAGTGGGCCCTATGAGGTTTTTAATGGTGGACATTCAATCAATATTATTTTCCTGTTGTGTGGTCCACCTGAGATTTAGATTTGGCTCATTTATTGGATCAAGCACTAAAATGATATTCAGAAATGGCTAGACAGCGTGGATAAAACACATACGTCATGGTGGGGCCCACAAAGCACTGGCCAGTGGCCCCATAGCCAAGCATCAATAGCGGAGGGGTGCGAATTAAGTGTTACCTAGGAACAGCTTAGTGGGTGTTACCCTAACCGTGTGGGGCCCATCGTGATGTAGTTTTTATATATCAACACTGTCTATCTCTTTTTTCATCTCATTTTAGGATGTGATCCAAAATCCTAAGAAGATCCAAATCTTAGGTGGACCATACCACTAGAAACAGTGATGTATAACCATTAAAAATGTTTTGTGGGCCACAAAAGTTTTGGATCAATCTGATCTTTATATTTTCCCTTCATCAAGACTTTATTGACATTATCAAGAGCTTGGATTGCAAATAAACATTACAAAAGCCTTACGATGGGCTCTTTGGAATTTTTAATGGTAGGGCACTCAATCACACTATTTCTAGTGTTATGGTCCACTTGAGATTTGGATCTACATAATTTTTGAAACGTCATCCTAAAATGAGCTGTAGAAATAGATGGACGGCATGGATATACAAAATATCATCCATGTGGGCCATATGGTGGGGGTAACACCCACTAAGCTGTTCCCGGGGTAACACCTAATTCACGCCCCCTCCCTTGGAAGCGGATTGCGTACTGAGTAACTCCGCACCCTAGCGTGCGGAGTAAACTCTGTGGGGCCCACAGTGATTTACGTATTTTATCCACTCCGTCCATCCATCTTAACAGAAAATTTTAAGTATGGTGCCAAAAAATGAAGCATATCAAAATCTAAAGTGGACCACACCACAAGAAATGTGTGAACTGAATGTCTACCATTGAAAAATTCTTGGAGGACACAGAAGTTTTGGATCAAGCTGATATTTTTGTTTTCCCTTCATCCATATCCATGTGGTCTTATGAACAGGTTGGATGACAAATAAACATCACCGTAGGGCTTGGGAAGGTTTCAACGGTGTAAATCATTATTCCCACTTTTTCCCGTGGCATGGTCCACTTGAGATTTGGATATGCTTAAATTTTGGGTTCAACCACTAAAATGAGCTGGAAAAACATATGGACGGAATAGATAAAGCACATACATTCTAGGTGGGCCCAACTGAGTTTACTCCGCACGATAAGAGCGTGCGGAGTTACTCCGCATGCAATCCGAGTCCCCTCTGAAAAACCCCCAAATCCTCCTTCCCTCCCACTCTCTACCGTCTCCCGCCCTTCCTCCCTTTGTCTCTCTCTCTCTCTCTCTCTCTCTCTCTCTCTCCAAAAATCCACTACTCCTATCCCGCTCTCGTGGCCATTGCAGCTTCCAAGCTTCCACGCCTCCCATCCCAGCTCTCGTGGTTTTTTCAGCTTTCAAGCTCAAGGGCCGTTGCCTGATGGTATGGAGTCTCTCTCTCTCTCTCTCTCTCTCTCTCTCTCTCTCCAACAGTGAATGTTGAAACCCTAATTAGGGTTTTGCAATCCCTAATCAGGGTTTTGCAATCCCTAATGCAGGTGGGCCACACCATGTCCTTGTAGAGGTTTGGCGCTTGTAATTTACAGTGGCCCACTTGTTGGATGGGCCAGATCTTTCGACTCCAAAGAGATCACGAGCAATGCAAGTGACGGACAGATTGAATGTCATCCACACATCACGTTGGGCCCCACACATCTAATCCATCCCCATGGGACGCGGATTATGTAGTGAGGCACTCACCACCCTTTACCGTAGTGTAGAGACTGTGGGGCCCACCGTAATGTATGTGTCTTATCCACGCTGTCCATTTGTTTTTTCCATCTCATTTTAGGGCATAAGACCAAAGTTGTAGCATATCGAAAGCTCAATAGACCACACCACAGGAAACGGTGGGGATAATGACCACATGGTCTTTACAACCTGACGCTTTTACTATCTAAATATGAGATCCAGTGTGTGGAAGTCCCATTCCCGTTGATCATATGGTTCGGGACCCACACAGTTCATGGGGCAGTCCCATTGTTTCAGGCTTTGGTCCCGCACATGATTTTTCTTTTTTCTTTTTTTTCTTTTGTTATTTAAATCAATTTATCAAGCTTAACTGGATTTAAAATAAAAAAAAGATTCGAAATGGTTGTCTGTGGCTGTTGTGGAGTGTTCTGGACTGGATTTAAAGTAAAAAAGATTCCTATAACCTGTTTTGGGAGTCCTACTATATGTATTATTCCTATAAGATGGAATGTTGCTTGTGTGGAATTTTTAAAAGAATCATAGTACATATATGATTCCTATAAGATGGAATGTTGCTTGTGTGGAATTTTTAAAAGAATCATAGTATATGTATGATTCCTATGTTCTCTTTGCTATGTAAACAGAGGATCACAGTCCATGGCTGTTGTGGAGATCTTAATGTCGATATATAGGGCTGAAATGGGGAATAACATGGAATGTTTTTGCTTATTTTAAAAGAATCCAATTACATATATGATTCTACATTTTGTAAAACTAGTCGTAATAGCGTTCTCTTTGCTGTGTAAACAGAGGATTACTAAGATTGCTGGCGTTGTTCTCTCATTTGACCCGAAGCCTATCCAGGTAATTTTTATTTTTTATTTTTTTATACGCCACATTCTTGTTCTCATTGTTTACAACTCGTTGTGGTTTTCTTTGTATTTTGATTCCATTCATATTGTGTTTGGTGTCACCAGGGAGATTGGAATGGAGCTGGTGCCCACACGGATTACAGGTAATTTACTTGTTTTGTGTGGAATGAGAAGAGGATTCTGTTCATTTGATATTTCTTGGTGGCCATATGAAGAAGTTTTTTTTATTTTTTTTTATTTTTTTATTTTAAAGTCTATTTATGATCGCCAATATCAGTGAAATCTCTATATTTTTGGAGTCGTCATGAGATCTTCGGCTGAGAAAATGTAGTGCATTATCCTCAGTTTGTACAAGTAGTGCCTGTAGTTTGATGATCCAATTCCAGACCTTTGTTTTGATGGACTTAACCATGGATGGAGGATAGTCCCAAAAACTTATAGATTGGAGGATCATAGCGATCTAATCGTTGGCCTTTTTCTCCAATGAATGTGGGATAATTTTCCCTGTCTGTTTGCAGGTCCACAGATCGAAGGGGTTAGGATTATTTTATTGGGTGGATTTTTGGGCATTGGTTATCTTCCATCCATAATGTGGCCTATCAGATCAATTGTCTAAACTAAAATCCATGGGCCCCACATGTACCTACCAAGGGCTGCCCACAAATACTATCCTGGATCACATACTTCTTTTCAACTGATTTGGAATAATTTGAACTGATCTGGAATGGCTCTTTTTTTTTTTTTTTGGAATTTTTGGTTTTCAGCACCAAGTTGATGAGAGAAGACGGCGGTTATGAAGTTATCAAGAAGGGGATTGAAAAGCTTGCGCTGTGGCACAAGGAACACATTGCTGCCTATGGTGAAGGCAACGAACGGCGCCTCACTGGATGACATGAGACTGCTGATATCAATACTTTCTTATGGGTAGGCCTTCCGCTTCATTCCATCCAAAACATGTTCCAAATACCAATGTCTGGAAATGTATGTTCATTTTCCATTTTGCTTATTGTGATTTGTGCAGGGAGTTGCTAACCGTGGTGCTTCCATTCGAGTCGGTCGAGACACGGAGAAAGCTGGCAAAGGTGAGGATTGTTTTAAGCTTTATACATCATCTCCTTACTGTTTTTTTTTTTTTCCCAAATTCTGCCATTTGGGTTTGTTTTCCAATTTCTGCCAATTTCCGTTTCTCAATCAGATGATCTTAACCATCTGATTTTGGATGGCTGATTGGTTTCTTTTAAACTGTCTTTTCTATTTCTGAATTGGACAATCTTAACCATCACATATCATCTGTTGTCCATTTATGGCCAACAATCGAATAATTACGATCTTTGGGATATATTCCATTGAAACGGCACCATCATTTGTATTGCTTTCCCTCACCATGGATGGTCCATAAATTGAAAAATTGTCAAATTGGAAGATTGTAGCCACTGAATCTTTGGTCCATATTGTTTTGCTGTATTTTTGTCCTTGACAGTCCATTCCCTTAAAACAATTGAAGGGTCATGAGAAAATCTTCCATTTGGGTCAATGATTTGGATGGCCTGGATTTGATATTACATGTACACATGAGCCATTATTTGACTGCAATTGCAACCATAGAGGGTCTATGCCCACGTGTTTGAACCCTGCCATTTGCAAGCAAGCACACCTGCCCACACATGTTCGAAGGCACTTAATCCCCTCTTGATAGTCAGAAGTGCAACTTTGACCAGGCAGAGAACCGGTAGGATTCTGAGAAATCATTGGGGAGAGTTTCCATGACAAAAGTTTTGGGTTTCTCCCCGTTTCTCTCAGAAGTCACTGAGCAATCAGCTTCAGTTATGCTGGCATTGGATTCCACCTATAATAGGATTGGGACCAGATCTCTGCTATCACAACAAATCACTGCCCCCATTTTCAGTTGCCAAGGCTCCACGTGTGCCATTGTGATATCCAGATGGTCCCCTCCTTGGATGTGTCCAATCTTAGGAATCATGCTGGCATGCAGAAATGAGATGGTTATCATTTTCTAGCCATCCATTTCTTCCACACTCTGTGGTCTGCCTGATAAATGTACCATATAGAATCTAAGTCGTCCTTCTTCAGTAAAGGCACAAATAGGGGCACTTGGGGTTCTTGAACCTGAGTCATCCTTCTGCATGTCATTTTGTTTTATGTTCAATCAGGTACTGTCCTCCTTTTTTCCTTTTCCTTTTTTTTTTTTTTTTTTTTTTCCATTTGTTGCTACTGCTGCTGCTACTATTATTATTAGTATTGTTGGTGGTGGTAGTAGTACTGGTGGTGTTGGGCTAGAGTCCTATGGTAGATCGCCACAACTTTTAGGACCCATTGTGCATGGAGAATTGCTAGAAAACACATTGAGAAGATGGTAGCTGTATGGAAGGTTAGGATCAATTCAACCTGTGTTTTTTGGTTTCATGTTCCATCTAAAAGTGGGACCCATTATATGGGTCTGGACACCTGAAAATACACTACAAATTTACTTTTCGGACGAGCATTTTATAATGCCTTGGTTGCAATTTGGAGCCTAGATCTTCAATAATGCGAAGTAAATAGGAATTTGATTGTTTGCACTCCATTGGACTAATTATATATTCCAATTCAATTCAATTGGTATAACCAAACGTGCCATCTAATGTCATTGGGTTAGCACCAAATTAACTCATTATCATTTACTTTCAGGTGGTTATTATATGATTGTTTCAACCATTTGATCCACATATTGTCCATCAGCTGTCCCACCACCAATGGGAAATGGCCTTTTTTAACTCTTTATTGATTCCAAGGAATTTCGCCCATTGAACATAGACCCATTGCTATTTCATATCAACCATATTCAATGTTCGGACGGGCTGATCAGTGCAACCTTTGAGGCCCAGCATCAGATGGTCGAAATTGCTATGTAGATGAGGTCGTGTAGAAAACAGATCCGATGGCCAGATTGCTACTTGCAATCCTTCTTATATCAACTAAAACAAATCTTGATAAAGAGAATCAAGCTGACCATTATCTTTTTTCATGATCTTATACAGCGGATACATGTCCCCCGAGTATGCAATGCATGGAAAATTTTCAATAAAATCGGATGTTTTCAGCTTTGGCGTTCTACTTCTAGAGATTGTTAGTGGACTGAAGAACTATGGTTTCCATCAGTCAGATCTTGCAGAAGACCTTCCAAGCTATGTAAGTATCATAGCTAATCCATCTCTCTGATTGTACCATGATCCATCTCTCTGATTGTACCATGATTGGGATGACATATCATGGTATGCATGTACTTCTATTCTGACGTAAGGGTAAACATGTTGTTTATATCGGCGGGGATACACTGCTTGCTAGTTGGTACCAGCCCGCTAGAATGCAGGGATTTCTCATTGACCGGAATAGTCTATAATACACATTAAACGCAGAGCCAAAAACACCCAAGCTCTATAGGGCCCACCATGTTGTTTATGTAAAATCCACTCCGTCCATTCCGTGATAACCCTTTTGTTCACTGTAGATACAAAATAAATAAATAAATAAAAATAAACGGATGACACACTCACATAGGCCAAACCAATGGGAACAGCATAATTTTGGCAACGTTGTCTTTGTGATAACCCTTTTGTTCACCGTACATACAACAAATAAATAAATACAAATAAATGGATGACACACTCTATGGACCAAACCAATGGGAACAACATAATTTTGGTACGTTGTCTTCACGCTGGTGAGTTACGATTGATTATCGGGTCTAATGAAAGATACACACCGGCCTCACAAGAACATGTTGTTGTCCCATCACCATTGTTTCCTCTGATGTGACCCACATTAGTTGTGGATCGGGTTGATTTGTGTCCCAAGGGCCTAACATCAAAGAGAGAAAACTGAGACATGCGCGTGTGGCTATCTTGTGAGCTTGATCAACCCGGTTTTAGTGAAAGTTGGTCTTCATGGTGGGCCTTTCATTTTGATGGTGCTGATTTAACGAACGAGGGGAATGGTGGACCAAAATGCTCTTCATGTATGATTTGCCCTATATCCACCTCGTCCATCCATTTTTCAACATGGTCCTAAAAATTAAAAAGGTCCAAATATCAGATGGACCATACCACAGGAAGCAGTGGTGATTGAAATACAAAGACAGGCTTGATTCAAAAATTTTGTGGCCCACTAAAAGTTCTTAATGGTCATTCACTACTGTTTTCAGCTGTGTAATTTGGATCTGCTTAGATTTTGAGATCACTATCCTAAAATGAGCTGGAAAACCGTATAGAAAACGGGATTGGTGCTTAGGTGGATATATATAGCACTGGCAAAAACCTCAGTTAACTCATGATTACTAACTTGCATGCATTGCATGGCCAGCCACCTTCCTATCTTAAGCTAGAAGCCTGTAATTGGGACTAGATTCCTGCCCATGTTTCACTCACGATATTTGACAGGCTGGCTGGCTCGTAGAGCAACCCACCAAAAAACCCAGGCATGCTATAACTTATTGAAATCCTCTTGCCAAATGCATGATAGTATTCGTGTTCCCCTCCATCGTCCGTCCAAGATCAGCATTCACATTGCCATCTGTTCGTACCTTCTTTTTCTCCTAAAGTCACATTTTCATACTTTTCTTTCCAAGAAAGGCAAATCTATAACCAAAATTTCAGAAAAACATATGCTAAAGCAAGTTCTAAAGCACTCAGTCCTTACTCAGCTTAGTGGTAGACTCACAGTAGTTTCAACACTAAGGTGATGGGTTTTGAGTAGAGGTGGGCAACGATCCAATCTGAGTCGAACATAGACCAGATCGGATTATTCGGCTGCTTGAGTGGGTGTGTTCAAACAATGTTGAACAAACATTCAAACAGGGTGGCTTTGTTCGAACTCGATTTGCTCTGGCCCAATCATGTTGGATTTTGAACAATTTTTATGAGTTCAAACAAGTTCAAACAATTTCACTTTTTTTTCCTTGAAAATATTTTTTCTACTACTAAATAGTAAGTACTGATTTGTTCACAAATTACATATCACATATGACAAATCACAAGGTTTAAAGTTTCCCATTTCATAAATTACATATCACAAATGACAAATCACAAGGTTTAAAGTTTCCCATTCCATAAATTACATATCACAAATGACAAATCACAAGGTTTAGCCACAAGTAAATCTCCAATGAACCACACCACAAGAATGACATTATAATGGCATTAAACATCACTATGGACTCCAAGGAGATTTCAATGGTAGGAATTTCTTTACCGCCTTTTCCTTTAGTGCGGCTTATTTGAGTCTTAGATCCAGATCATTTTATGAGTTTTGTATTCTATAGGAGGAAGAGCTGAAGACAAAGTATGGTGGACTTCGACCCAAGTTACCTCCAATCCAAGTAACTATCGTTTCTCTTGCTTGTAGATTGGTTTCAGTGATGCTGACTACATTTATATGCTTATCAGTTTTGGATTTCTATTTTTATTTTCAGATCAGTCCACGCTCTTACTTTGACTCTGCTGACTAAAAATTTCTCTGCTTGCTGGCTTTGTTTGTGAATGCTCTATCCAAAGAGGATCAAATGGAATTGCCTTTAAGTTTCCGATTTCATCCCAGTACTGAAGCTTCATCATGCATACATAATAGTTATCAAGCTTGTCACCTAGCATTTCTTACGAGTACGTGGTGCTTCATTGTCTTTTGTTGTTGTTTTTCCTTTTTTGTTCTTACATTATAATACTGATACTCTTTATGTTTTACATTCTGGATTTTGCAGGTGGGCCAGTTGATGGATTTGCTAACGTATGAGGTGGAAGTAGCTATAAAGGAAAGATTAGAAATGAAGGCTAGCTTCACGTATGGTCAAGAGATTGGTTTCAATATCGGGGACAAAATAAAGCCTAGTTGCTGGTTCTATGGAGAATGGTTCACTTCAATGTGTAGATTTGTAACAAATATTAATATTATTTTTCACTAGAAATGTAAGGACTTTAAGTTTCATATATGATATAATTATGATTTGTTAGGTTTTAGTTTTTTTTTTTTTTTTTTTTTGTTTTAAATAGTTTGGATGACTATCAGGTGCAATAGATTCAAAAATAAATTCAAACATTATAGGTGTGGTTCAGAAAATTTAGCGACGAACCAAACCCGTCGCTAAAATTCAATAATGCAATCACGCTGTCGCCCATAAATTTAACGACGGACCAATATCCGTCGCTTTACATAATTTAGCGACGGACGTAATTCGTCGTTTAAATGCGACGGATATAATTCGTCGTTTAAAATTTGCCACATAGTAAACTGCGACGGATCATGCGACGAACCAAGTTCGTCGCTAATATCAATTTGCGACGGACTTGGTTCGTCGCAAAAATACAATTTTGGCGTAGTTGAGCCACATTGTTTTTTTGGTTAGTACACACATCATACTGTTAGTACACACACCCACACTGTTACTTACACTTCAATGTTGGCCACCCCCACATTAGGATTCGATGCCAGGACCTCAGTATTGAAACAAGATTATCTTCGCTCAGTTTACCACTGTCCCAAAGGTGTGAGTGTAGCTATTGAGCAACATGCTAAAGTATTAGGATTTGTTTCATTTAGGAGATTTTGAGTCTGCGTACAGCAACACAAAGTGGCCCCATAATACACCATAAGCCCAGTTGTTTGTAAATTCCATTGTACAATCTCTCAGCCAAAAGCATATTATAAAATCTCTATTCCCTCAAGGAGGAATTATAAGATTTTCAACTCCAGCTCTGACTTCTTCACTTCACTCAACAGAAAATAGTAGGACCGTTAATCCAAGTCTAATAACTGACGGCCATGATGCAGTGATCCAGGCCATTTCATATGTTTTGCCTCACAATCCTCTTTAGGTTGAATTTGAATTACATTGCATTTTATATTTTTAACTTTTTATTTGCAGGTGATAGGCCATATTATTTTTGGGGCATGGTCCACTCATGGTGGGATTCAACAAAAAAAAAATGATCTAAACTATTGAACGATGGGCCCATATGTGGAAATCCTTGTATACCCTTAAAAGCATCAAGGAACATATAATTCTAGGGCTGTTAGTAGGCCAGGGCCAGGCCATGCAAAATCAAAATTTTGAATAGGCCTGGCCTGAACCATGGCCCTGCCGGTTGATACCCTTATATAATTCCACTTGAGTGACCTTTAGAAGCATGAATATCATAGATGTCACCTAAAACACAAAATATCTCATACCATTTTCAAGGAATTTTACAAAATAATACCTCATTATTATTGCATTCACATCCTAGTACCTTTCTAAATTTTATTTTCATAAGGCTACCTCATTAATCGAGATAATTGTTAAAGGGGGAGCTTCCATTAGGTTTTTCTCATTTTCATTAAGGGGGCGTTTGGCATCTTTACAGATAAGAGCTTAATGGCTTATTTTTAAAAAATTAAGCTTTTAAACTATTTGGTAAAAGTCTAATCAAGGTGCTTGCTTATTTAACTTAGGCGGGTAGATATTTTGAACTAATTTTTAAACAAATTTGGCCTTAAAGTTTTCAAGTAATTCCCATCTTATCCTCTTCTCTTTTCTTTACAATTTCTTCAAGCTAGGCCCACATGATGAATGACCCATAGTGAAAGTGGGCCCCACATGATGAATGACCCATATCAAAGGTGGGCCTACATAATTCACAGTCACATCAAAGGTGAGCCCCACACGATGGATGACCTACTTCAAAGTGTGGCCCCGCTTGATGAACGATCCACATCAAGCAAGCTTTATCTGATGGATGGTCCATATCAAAAGGTGGGATCCACATGATGGATGGTGACATGCAATGTAGGACCACTTGATGAAAGGTTGGCATTAAAGGTGGGCCCACATGATAAATGGCCCATCTTGAAGGTTGGGCCCGACATGATGGACTGTTCACAGCAAAGGTGGGACCTACATGATGGATGGTGGACATAAAGTGGGCCCCACATGATGGCTATCCACATCAAGTGGGCCCCACATGATAGATGGTCCACAACAAAGGGGGATCCACATGATGGATGGTCCACATCAAAGGTAGGATCTACCTGAAGAATGGTGGTTATTGAATGTGGGACCACATGATGGAAGGTTGACATTAAAGGTGGGCCTACATGATGAATGACCCATATTGAAGGTTGGGCCCCACATGATGGACGTTCTACAACTAAGTTGGGACCTACATGATGGATGGTGGACATCAAAGGTGGGTCCCACAAGATGGACTATCCACATCAAGTGGGCCCCACATGATAGTGGTCCACAACAAAGGTGGGACCCACATGATGGATGGTGGACATCAAAGATGGGTCCCTCATGATAAACAACTCACATTGAAGTGGGGCCTCACATCAAGTTGGCCCACGTAATAAATGGTTCACATCAATGGTATGCCCCACATGATAGATGACTCGTACCAAAGTGTGACCCAACATGACGGAACATGCAAATCAAGTGGGTCCCATTTGATGGACACTCCATGTCAAAGGTGGGACCCATATGACGGATGATGGTCATTGAGGGTGGGCTCACATGATGGTTAGTTGATATCAAAGATGGGGCCACATGATGAATGACCCATAACGAAGGTGGGCCCCCACACAATGAGTGGTCTACATCAAGGTGGGCCCACATAATGGATGGAGTGGGCTTCACATGATGGATGACCCACATAAAAGTGTGGACCCTCATAATGGACGGTTCACATCAGGTAGGCCCCACCTAATGGACGGTCCACATCCAAGGTCTCTCATGATGGATGACCCATATCCAAAGTGGGTTGTATGATAGATGATCACATAGAAGGTGCACCCCACATGATGAACGATCTACCAAAATAGCCATTTGGATTGCTCTTATGTTAAAGTTATTGTAATCTTTAAAAATGACGTGAACTACCTTAAAAAAAAAAAAAACTCTTATTTGAAAATTTTACCAAACATGCTTATTTTAAATAAGAGGTTTTTTTTTTTAGAAGATTTTATCGAACATGCTTTATTTAAAACAAAAGCTAGAACAAAAATGGCTTATTGAAGTAGCTTTCATTCAAAAAAACTCTTATTATATTAGAGTAGAGATGCCAAACGGGCCTACATTTTTTTTTTATAAAATGACAAAAATGGCCTATTATTAATGATATAACTTAATTACCTAGAGATATCTACATTTAGTGCCTGTGGGCCCCACCATGGCATGTGTGTTTTATCCATGCAGTCCAATTGGTTTGCTGGATCATTTTACGACATGAGCCTGAAAATGAGTTAGATCATCATATCAGGTGGACCCCACCACATGAAAAAGTGGGCATTGAGCGCCCACCCTTTAAAACTTCTTGAGGCCCACAAGTTTTGGATCAATTTGATATTTGTTTTTTTCCCTTCATTTAGGTCGTGTGACAGGTTGGATGGCAAACACATACATCATGGTGGGTGGTTTTGGCAGCAAGGAAGCAGATTGGGTGCAGCCCTGGCGTCACCCAACAGGGTGCGACCTTGACTGTGGGGCACATTTTAGTGTATACGTAATATACATATATATCCACACCCTTCATAAATTTTTTTTCAACTAATTTTAGGTTTTGTCCCAACAAAAAAACTGATCTAATTGTCAAGTAGACTACACCATAGGAAACAGTGGTGATTGAATGCTCACCATTAAAATCATCTCGGAGACAACTATAATGTCCACCATAATGTTAATTTTCCATCCAACCTATTGATAAGGTCACACAGACTTCAAGAAAGGGGAAAAACAAATATCAGGGTGATTCAAAACTTTTGCGAAACATAACTAGTTCTTCATAATTAATCACCACTATTTACTCTGTGTGTTTCGCCTGAAAATTGGATCTGCTCCATTTTAGAAGCGATGACTTAAAATGAGCTATAAAAACCACCGGATAGCATGGATAAACAATACATATATTGGGTAGACCACACGGGCTGGGCCACACCCATTTTTGGTGACACCTAGTCTATTCGCTGACAACACCAGCTAATCTGTTTCGAGGAGGGAAAGATGGGCACGAATTGGGTACCATTTCGCCGTTCTCTAGCTAGTAATGGACAAAGAATTTGAGGGCCACCATGATGAATGAGTTTTACCCACACCATCCATCCATTTTTGCCATATCATTTTAGCATATAAGCATAAAAATAAGTCAGATCCAAGGCTCAAGTGGACCACATAGTGGGTATTAAATGTTTGTCGTTGAAATCTTCTTGGAGACTACCGAAGTTTTGGATCAAGCTGATGTTTGTGTTTTCCCTTCATCCACGTTTATTGTGACCTCGTGAATAGGTTGGATGGCAATTAACCATCAGAGTAAGTGCTAGGAAAGTTTCAACGGCCACCCTACTACTTCCTATGCTGTGGTCCACTTGACCTTAGATTGCTTCTTTTTTGAGATCATATCCTAAAATGATATGGAGAAATGGACAGACGGGTGCAGATAAAACTGATACTTCATCATGGTCGCTCAGATCCCCATCCATACCTAGTTAGAGACGGGGAGTACCCAATCAGCGCACGCAGATGGGCTACTAGCAACATGGCTACTAGTCACTGTTCCGTAGGGCCACTATAATTTTTGTGTTTTATCCATACCATCCATCCATTTTTTCCTTTTTAGGTTATTTTAGGCTTTGGTCCAAAAACTGAGTCAGATTCAAGTCTCAAGCGAACTGTGCCACAAGAAAACAGTGGTGATTGTACGCTCACCATTAAAAACTTCCCAAGGTTCACTGTAATGTTTGTTTGGCATCCAACCTGCTGATTAGGCCACACGTACCTGGAAAAAGGGAAAACACAAATATTAGCTTGATTGAAAACTTTTGTGGCCCCAATGAATTTTTAATGGTGGGCGCTCAATGAGCACCTTTTCCTATCTTTGGTCCACTCGAGGTACCAATCTTACTCATTTTTTTAAGAGGCATTCATTATGACTGGGCCAATAGAGCACCGATCAGTAGCAATGTCAGCAGGGAATCTGCCAGACGGTTGTTTTTTCTTTTCTTAATAATTTTCAATAATAAATACCTATTTACATTAAGTAATTAAGGTACATTATTAAGATTAAGATGGGTATTTTTGTCCTTTTATAAAATAATATTATGAAAATGTCAGAAAGAGCTAAAGGACAATGCCGCACGGACGCCTATATTTTGCTTGAATTCAAAAAAAGAGCCGGCTTTTAAACTCTTTCCTAGAGTCTGCCAAACATTTCGAAATTCTGTTAAAAAACCCACCTGTTTTAACTTGGGGTAACGACAGTTACAGAATTTCATTCATTATTTTCAAAAAAGACGATTTTACCCCTTTTTAACATTACCTTCCTACGCAGCGGCTGCGGAATCTACTCCATTGCTGGACAAGGCCGTGGGCCCCACATCTGATGTGTGTGTTTAATCTACATCGTCCATTCTTCATGGATCATGATTTCAAGGCATGATATAATAAATGAAAAAGATTGAAATATCATGTGGGCTCCACAAGAGGTAGCAGTGGCAATTAAAAGCTACCATAAAAAAAATACTGGGGTCCATTTACTATGGTGTGGTCCACCTAACGTTTGTATATGCCTCATATTTAGGCCTATACCCTAAAATGACCCCGTAAAATGGATGGTTGGCGTGGATGTAACACATATGCCATGGTGGGGCCATAACTATTGAACTTCCAACGTGAATGTGGTGTTGGGGAGCAGATTTATTGGAGAAGCCTTACGCATGAAGTTCCTTTTTCTTAGAACACGACGTGGTGTTGGTGGGGGCCATATGCTCCTCTTAGGGATGGTTTTAAAGCTCCATGGGCCCCACCACGATGTATGTTTTTTATCCATGCCGTCCAACCATTTTTTCATCTGATTTTAAGGCACTAAGACATATCTAAATCTCAGGTAGACCACACCGCAGGAAAACAGTAGGGATCGAACATCTACCATTAAAATCTTCCTAGGGGCCAATGTAATGTTCATTTTCCATCCAACCTGTTGATACGGTCACATAGACCAAGGGGAAGGGAGAAAACAAATATCGGCTTATACCAAATTTCTGTGGCTCCTAAAATTTTTCAATGGTAAGCATCGATCCCCACTATTTTCCTGTTGTGTGGTCCACCTAAGATTTATATCTGTCTCATTTTTTAGTTCATGCCTTAAATTTAGATGTCAAAATTAATGGACGGTGTGGATAAAACACATACATCATGGTGGGTTCACAGAGCTTTGAAACCATCGGATTAGCAGATCCGCGCCCGGTACTGGAGGGAAGCAGATTGCGTCCTATCCACACCTGTCCAGGCATGCCTCTGTGGACCACACCACGGATTGAACAATCCCAAAGCTCAAGTGGACCACACCACAGGAAACAGTGTGAATTGAACATCTACCGTTGAAAAATTCATGGAGCCCACAAAAGTTTTGGATGAAGCTGATATTTGTTTTTTTCCAGTCGTCCTTATTTTTGTGATGTTATGAACGGTTTGTATGACAAATGAACATCACTCTGAGCCCTTGGAAGGTTTCAATGGTGGAAATCATTATTCTCACTGTTTCCTGTGATGTGGTCCACTTGAGCTTTGGATATGCTTCAATTTTGGGCTAAACCCCTAAAATGATATGAAAAAAATGGATGGACGGTGTGGATAACCAACATACATTCATAGTGGGCCCAACTGAGTTTACTCGGTACAATAAAAGCGCATTGATTTGCAAGCAGCGGACACAGATTTTTTGCGGAAATTTTGATAGGAAGTTCTTGCACTTGAAGATTAGGTGGGGCCCACTATGATATCTGTGAGAAATCCACCCCGTACATCTGTTTCATGACTCAAGTGGGCTGAAAACGTGAGGATTAAACGTCTACAGTTGAAATATATGTGGGCCACAAAAGTTTTGAATCAGGCTAATATTTGTCTTTCCAGTTCATCCAAGTAAGAATGACATTATGACCAGTATGGATGGCATATAAACATCACCGTGGATCCAGAGATGTTTCAACGGTAGGAATTTTCCTACCCACCTTTTCCTTTAGTGTGACCCACTTAAGTCTTGAATTGGTTTCATTTTTTGCCACACATCCTAAATGAGCTCTCATAAAGGATGGACGGGTGGATTTCTCACAAACGATACGGTGGGCCCCACCTAAGTTCGAGCCGGGATCTTCCTGCCGAAGGAGAGATTCTGTCACACCATACAGCCCAACTAATGGATGCCTCTAATTCATTGATACAGCCACGTGTACACTGATGGGTACCCATCAGTGAACCAACATTTGTTAGGACCATCTGATGGTGCAACAACACCGTGACCATCCACAGTGGGGTCCACAAACTCAAGTATGCACCGCATCTCAGCCATGAGAAATGTGGGCCTCATCATGAAAAAGGCCGTCCAATCTTCAGGCAGACCACCCTGTACAGAAACAAAAAGACGGTTTAGACCAAACCGAATGTTTTATTAGAAAGATGTTTTTTAAGGATAGTATTGCCATTTTAAAAATACAATTTTGAATACATAACGAGGTCAAACGACAAGCAGTTTTTAGTTAAGGGCATAAAAGTTAAGCCGATTTTAGGAAAGTTTAAAAGCAAGCTCTTTTCGTGAATTTAACCAAAATATAGGCGTCCACACGACATTGTCCCAAAAACCAACGGAAGGTGCCCTCTTGACAATTATCTTCATTAATAAGGTAGCTTAATAAAAAGTTAATTTAAAATGTATCCATATGTAAATAAGGTATTAATGATGTATTAGTTTGTAAAATTTCCTTTTTTATTTTTATTTTGGATCAAGTGAGATCCCAATTATGGGCCATTTGCGATCCATTTGGTTATTTTTGATAGTGACTCTTATATTCTCATTGTCAATTAAGTTAATCCAAATTTATAACTCTTTGATTTTGATCAACCCAATGTAATAGACTATAAGATAATACTTTCTTCTTCTTCTTCTTCTTCTTCTTCTTTTTTCAAAAAAGGTGGGAGCAACCCACCTATAATTGTGTTGAAACAGAAGTGACTTTACATGCATTCAGGCGGACGGGACTATAAGATAGCACTTGATTGTCTTCAACCTATGTAATGGTCTATTACATTGCGCCTGTGGCTGGTCCAAATTCTTCCCGTGGAATTTGGACCCCAACCTTTTATTTTTCAGCCGTATATTCAAACAATTAATTTCATTCAATCAGTGCGAATTTTCGTCCTCACATAGACAATGTGATCCACTATTTTTGTTGGTCTAGATAGTGATACATCAGCACTATGTGTACGTGTTTGGTGTACACCACCATTTTGGAAATATAGTTCATATAATCAATGCTAATCTCATTTTCTATTTATTGTTTTATTGACTAGGGATTGGCTTTGTTAAAGGCTTCCTCATGGTCCAAGACAGTGCTCACCGACGTATTCCTTTTAAATCAAGTGGAGGAAAAAACTAAAATTTGATGGATCCACTGCGGACTGCATTTTCAAGGGTTCAGATTGGTTATTAGGATCCATACTGAAAAATTGTGGTTAATGTTTCGTGAAATTGTATGCCTTAATATAGCTTACATTTTGCTTTGAACAATAATAGTAATAGCAGATACCTAGAAATTGAGAGACTCACTAGCAGTGGTTGATGCCATCAAAAGTGTTTGGGGCTAAGATGAGAGGTGTGGATTTTGGTAATGCTATTGCGGACTCTCTTTGGGATGGGGCCACTGACATTGGTACATCTAGCTCCGATAAAAATTCTTTGTTTCTCCTCAGTCCTCAGTCTCTGTTTCATATTTAATTCCTTAGATCTTATCTATAATAACCAGAAGGGCGCTAGACGCAGTACTTCATCCAGCACTTTTCAGGGGACCCACACTAAAATGGTGATCAAAGTGGTTATTTCATGCCAGGAGAATTTGCTTTTTTCGAGTGGGTTTCTTTTTCATTGACATTGATGTCATAAAAGTTTATATTTCTAGCGGATAAAAAACGTAAGCACTCTTTAATTATGCCTTTTTGGATAATTGTAAGGACCTTTCTTTTGGTTTCCTATAATTGTAAATGCCTCCCCTCTTGCTGGATTATTTTAAGTACATCCACTCTGGTTTAGAGATTCATCGCAGATTCCCTCACATTATACTAGCACCACTATTATCTTTGAGGATTGGCCATTTTACCCATATTTCATAGGTAACTAGTCGTAGATGTGTGGACCTAACATAGTGTATGTATGTCACCATAAAAATGGGGAAGCCCAAAAATCAAAGCCCAAAAATCAAGTTGATCCAATAATCATGTGGTCCCCTCTGCAGACTTAGAGGTTTTTGGGTCGATGTGGATTTGATAAGCTTAATTTTTTTTGGGTATCCTATATTAGTAGTGAATGGCGTTTGCTTGGCGTGTTGGATATCATTTACACGTAACGGTGGGCTAATGTTAGACTTGGCACAGGTACATGTTGGGTGCGTTTCACACAAACCTTCGGATCTCGCCCCCTAATACACTAGAATTATGGACTATGCTAATGCAATAATCAAGAATAAACATCAACCACACGAACACAAAGAGTTTTTATGTGGAAAACCTTCAAAAGAGGTAAAAACCACGGGACCTAGTCCAGATCAACAATCCACTATCTCAGGGAACTGTTACAACCGATCACAAGCACACACCGCTTAGATCAAACTTCTTCACCCACGCAGGGATGGATAAACTACAAGAGAATAGTAAAGGAGAAACGGTCTCACCGATCCCGAGGACGTAGAAGCGCTGAGACGACTGTTGCGCAGAAGAATCTTTCAAGCAACTTCTCCCTTCTACAAGCTTCCTCTTTCTCTCTCTTCTCTTTCTCTCTTCCTCTGTTTCTCTCTTTCTCACCTTGGACGTGTTAGCAACCCAATGGGATACCCTAATCCCGTTTTGGAGCGCTTAAGTACAAAAAACGGAGGAATTAGAGCCAGATTAGGAAACTGCGTATAAGCAGTTCGCGCCGGGTCGGGCGCCCGGTCACCAGACCGTCGGGTGCCCGGCCAACTCAAAAACAGTCCAGCAATGAACATGAGAAAAAATGAATTTCGGGTGCCTGGACTAAACATGGTTGGGCGCCCGGCCGGGTCATCGGGCGCCCGGTCACCAAAACCGTGGGGCGCCTGGAAATGGACAAAAGTGTCCAGCAGGAAACCTCCTTCTAGGGGGGAATTTCGGTCGCCCGACCATTATCTGGCCCGGGCGCCCGGCCTCACCCTGCTGCATTCTCTCCTCTGATAGTTTGAGGAGGAAAACTCCATCAAATCTCCCCCTTTCCGACTCAAGGGAAATTCATCTTCTTCAAGCCAGCCAGGTTTTTGTAAACCTCAAACTTGCCCTTGAGCAAAGCCTTGGTCATCATGTCTGACCAATTATCATTCGTATGGACCTTCTCAAGCTGTAACACCTTCTGTTCCAAAGTATCCCTGATCCAGTGATACCGAATCTCTATGTGCTTCGACTTGGAATGCTGACTTGGATTCTTGCTCAAGTGTATAGCACTTTGGCCATCGCAATAGACCACGTGCTCCTCCTGCTTCAGGCTGAGTTCCTGTAGGAACCTCTTCATCCAAAACATCTCTTTGCATGCTTCTGTGACCGCGATGTACTCGGCCTCTGTCGTCGACAATGCTACGACCTTCTGTAGCTTGCTCTGCCAAGAGACCGCTCCCCCTGCAAACGTGAACATGAACCCCGATGTAGACTTCCTGGAGTCTATGTCACCTGCCATATCTGCATCTGTGTAGCCTTCTAACACAGGTTTTCCGTCACCATAGCATAGGCTCAACCTGGATGAGCCTCTCAGATGCCGTAGTATCCACTTCACCGTTGCCCAATGTTCCTTGCCAGGATTGGCAAGATACCGGCTGACAACACCAACTGCATATGCTATGTCTGGGCGCGTACACACCATAGCATACATCAAACTTCCTACTGCTGACGTGTAGGGTATCTTCCGCATCTCTTCCACTTCCGCCTTCGTCTTGGGACACTGCTTGTCGCTCAATTTGAAGTGACCATCCAGTGGAGTACTGACCGGCTTCGCTGCATTCATATTGAACCGCTTTAGGACTTTCTCAATATACCGCTCTTGTGACAACCAAAGCTTCCTGCTGCTTCTGTCACGGGTTATCTCCATTCTTAGGATCTGTTTTGCCGGGCCTAAGTCTTTCATCGCAAACGACTTGCCCAACTCCTGTTTCAGCCTGTCAATCTTCTTGATATCTTTTCCCATGATGAGCATGTCATCAACATACAATAGCAGAACTAAGAAATCACCATCTGAGAACTTACGTGTGAACACACAGTGGTCCGACTCCGTTCTGTCATATCCATGCTTCAACATGAATGAGTCGAACTTCTTGTACCATTGCCTAGGAGCTTGCTTCAGCCCATACAAGCTCTTCCTAAGCCTGCACACCATATGCTCTTTGCCCTTGACTTCGAACCCTTCCGGTTGACGCATGTAGATCTCTTCTTTCAGGTCACCATGGAGAAAGGCAGTTTTAACATCTAACTGCTCTATCTCCAGATCCATGCTAGCCGCCAACCCAAGCAACACCCGTATGGATGTCATCTTCACCACTGGTGAGAATATCTCCTCGAAGTCTATTCCTTTTCTCTGACCAAACCCTTTCACCACAAGTCTGGCCTTGTACCTTGTCTGTGAATTCTTCTGTTCATTCTTCTTTCTGAACACCCACTTATTACTCAGAGCTTTCTTGCCCTTAGGCAATTTCACCATGTCATAGGTGTGGTTCTTATGCAAGGATTCCATCTCCTCTTGCATAGCTTTCAACCACTCCCCCTTATGCTTGTCGGCTAGGGCCTCAGAATAGTCTTCTGGCTCTCCCCCATCAGTGAGCATAATGTACTCATGCGGCGAGTACTTCTTGGATGGATGTCTGTCCCTTGATGTCCTCCTCACCTGTGGCTCAACAGGTGGATCAAGTTGGGGCTGCTCCCCCTGTCCATCTTCTGTAGGGACTCCCTCATCCTCTGCACCTTGCTGTACTCCCCCGTCATCAGGCACCACTGGAGGAGTAACTGGATCTATGTCTTCTAGTTCACCTGAACTGGGTTGGGTCTTCACTGGCTTTTCAATGTCTTCTATACACTGATCTTCAATGAAAACCACATATCTGCTCCTGACGAGCTTCTTCTCGGTCGAATCCCACAACCTGTAACCGAACTTTTCATCACCGTACCCTAAGAACACACACTGCCTGATCTTCATATCGAGCTTGGACCTCTCGTCCTTTGGTACGTGAACGGATGCCCTGCATCCAAACACCCTGAGATGACTGTACGATGGATCACGTCCAGTCCACACCTTCTCAGGTACTTCTCCATTCAACGGGGCTGATGGAGACCTGTTTATCAAATACACCGCCGTGTGCATTGCTTCTCTCCAGAACATCTTGGGCAACTTTGCATGGGATAACATGCATCTGATTCTCTCTACAATGGTGCGATTCATTCGCTCAGCCACATCATTATGTTGGGGGGTCTTGGGAACTGATTGTTCATGCCGTATACCCAGTGACTTGCAATACTCGTGGAAGTCGCCTATGTATTCACCACCATTGTCAGTGCGGATGCACTTCAATGATCTGCCTGTCTCCCTCTTGACCATAGCATGAAACAGTTTAAACACACCAAAGACCTCGTCCTTGGATTTCAAAGCATACACCCAAACCCTCCTAGATGCATCATCTATAAATGTGACAAAATACAATGCCCCACCCAAGGTTTTTGTCCTCATAGGACCACAAACATCAGAATAAACCAAATCTAATGCATGTACTTTATTAGTATGAGAAGCGGTTTTAACAAAAGAAACTCTATGCTGTTTCCCAGATAAACAGTCAATACAGGTTTTAAGAGGTATACCTGTCACGTCTGGAAGGAGCTGCTTCTTCGCTAGTAGCTGAAGCCCTTTTTCACTCATGTGGCCTAGACGCCCGTGCCACACGTCAGTAGCTGAATCTTCCACTGCGTTCAATCCACCCTTGCATACACTGACACTTGCCTTGTAAAGAGTGCAACACTTCTTTCCTCTAGCAGCAATCAACGAACCCTTGATGAGCTTCCAGCGCCCACCAGCAAACCGGCTTTCATAACCATCATCATCCAGCCTTCCCATCGACATCAAGTTGAGGGGAAGGTCTGCAATGTGTCTCACACCCTGAGAACCAATGTGCAGCCCACATCGGTCTTCAAACAAATATCACCAACCCCTACGATCTTCGAAACACCAGAATTTCCCATCTTCACTGTCCCATAGTCACCTGACTTGTAGCTTGTGAAGAAATCTCTGCGTGGAGTCGCATGAAACGAGGCTCCCGAGTCTATCACCCAGTCGGTGTCCTGACTCGAAGCCGTGAGACAAGTATCATGATCTGCCGAAAGAATAACAACTATGTCACCATCTGAGGCGACTGCAGTAGAATCCGATTCATCTTCCTTCTCCTTTCCTTTACCCTTCTTGTCACTCTTCTTCTTGTGACATTCATGCTTATAGTGGCCCTTCTTGCCACAATTCCAGCATTCAATATCTTTCCTGGCAACTGACTTGCCTCTTGATTTATCTCGGGCCTTTCCGCCCTTTCTGTTCTTTCCTCTCCCCCTATCTTGTGTCACAAGGGCCTCTTGTTGAGCAGGCCCTAGGGACTTCCTCCTTGTCTCTTCATTGAAGAGACAGCTTGTTACCTGATCCATGGATACCTTTCCGTCTGGCGCGGAGTTACTTAGAGACACCACCAATGTCTCCCAACTGTCAGGCAATGAGCTAAGCAGTAGCAAAGCCTGAAGTTCATCATCCAGGACCATCTTCATGGCGGAGAGTTGGTTCACAATGTTGCTGACCTCATTCATGTGTTCAGCCACAGAACCACCATCTTTGAACTTGAGATTCACAAGTCGTCTTATCAAGAAAATCTTATTGCCGGCTGTCTTCCTCTCATACAACCCTTGCAATTTCAGCCATAGGCTAGCGGCTGAGGTCTCTGTAGACACATGGTGGAAAACCGAATCATCCAACCATTGTTTAATGAACCCCACCGCCTTCCGGTCCACTTTCTTCCAATCATCATCTGACATATCCTTCGTCTTCGCCAATATTGTCACGCCCCAAAATTCAGGTACCCGAATAGGGTTATTCAGGACCCGAATCCCGAGCTCGTGAGTTTTAATAGATAGATAATAATTGCAATCAACATAATTTCATTAAGATTTACTAGATATTCAGAGCAATCTAAAATGAAAATACTACTAAAATAATTTTTATGAATGTAATATTCGCTCACTTTACTCTCTTAATAGTTTTATTACATTGGGATTTGAAACACAAACTAAACTATATCTAAATTCAAACTCGAATTAAACTTAAATTACTGGAAAGGAAAAATTAGTAGTAGAGGCCCGCTTACTCATAATATTCCAGCTCTGCACCTGTGGATGATTGTAATTGTATGAGCATAATAGCCCAATGGGATCATTTCTTATCCAAATTTTGAAATATGCAGATTATATAAGAATTGATAAATAAAATAGATAATTGAATTATAATACAAAGAACAAAAGAATATGCAGTACTGAAATGGAAATATGCCATGCATGTATACCTTTCATGAATTTTTTTTATAAACAATTAATTAAATATAAATCATCTCTTACAACACCGTACCCAAGTGGATGGTTACGTTGCATTAACGCCCACGCACTAGTACCTAGAGGTGAGGGACCCATTCATACGTTAGCTGGTCAGACTACTGCTCCAGTTGTACATCTGACGTATGTCCACGCACACAATTGTACTCATACGCCGTACACAAAGGAGACTCCAAAGGATCCAATGGGTTCTAGGGTCTTTCACCCAAGGGTCACGATCGCCCTACTTGCTTGCTTTAGGGTCTTCCACCCAAGGGACACAATCGCCCTACTTACTGGCTTTAGGGTCTCTCACCCAAGGGACACAATCGCCCTACTTGCTTAAACATTTCTCTCTTTCCTCTTTTTTTTTTTCACAATTCAATAATCAATAGAGATGCATGTCATATCATGAATGATTCAAAATCAACAATAAAATAATTTAATAAATCGAATTTTCATATAAGGTTGCATAATTAACAAATATTATTAAATTTAGCGAGATATATAAATAATTTATATAATTTATTATTATTATTATTATTATTTAATTTTCTAAATTTTAAAACAAAATAGGAAAATATAATTTTATGATAATTAGGGATTAGAAATGAATAAATAAATAAAATAACGCTAGAATTATGAGTTTTACATTATAGTTCAGGAGTTTTCGAAATAAGTACAAAATAGTATTTGTAATTTCTGAAAATTACATAGAAGTCCCTAGAATTGTAAAAAATTACAAAATAGTTCAGGAAGTACGAATTTTATAAACATGCAATAACTCTAAATAAAATTTTTAAGAATTAAATAAAAGATTAATTAAAAAATTTCAATTCAATTAAATGTAATTCTTTTTTAATTAAAAATTAATTTTTAATTTAATTTCATAAATAAAATTATAGAAAGTGAATATTTCTAGATCATGTTTGATAAAAAAAATTTAAATATTTAATGTTTTATTTTATACTTTAGATTAATTTAATTAGTTAATAAATAAATACCATTATTTTAATTTCTCCATAACAAGAATTTTAGTAATAATTAAATCAACATAAATAATAAATAAATAATTAAACAGAAAATACACAATTCCAATAATCTAAAAATTTCAGCAGGGATAAAATCACCCACCTTGTAAAAGCTTTAGGAAGCTTCTTCCTCTTTTTTTTTCACTTTTTTTTATAAGTATTCTTTTTCTTTTTTTTTCTTCTCATGCTCTCTCCTTCATGCCCATACCCTGGGCCCTATTTATATTAGGTATGTCCCACCGCATGCTAAAAAGAAATAAATAAATAAAACTCATATCTTTAATGCACTTTTAACGCATCTTCTTTCGTAACCAATACACACACATATGAGTCTTATTTATGATGTCAAAACCTTACATGCGTGTATAAAGTGAGGTTGTGGTGCATGGTGGTGTGGTGCATGATGCTCATATGGGGGCAACGTGTACATGGATGTGCATGCGATCATGGATGACGATGGACAGTTGATCGGTGAGTGGATTGATTGATCAAATAGACGGATGGATTTGAATGACAGTTGGATTTTGATGTAAGTTGGAGATAGCTTGTTGTATGAATCTAACAGTTTCCTGTTGTTGGTCTAAGTTAATAAACGAGTGGTCGGTTGATCTTGTAATTTGGATATTTTGTAGTATTTGAGCTGTTAAGTATAATAGACGGTCTAGATCACTGACCATCTGATCATAACCACGTGTTTTTTGTTTTCTACAATCTCATACTCACGTAAAACTAATTTTACTAATTAATAATATTTAAAACATGTCATTAATTCTTCACATGTTGGAACTTAAATCGTCATGCAACACATGTTTGAATTTAAATCATCATGCAACATATGTTTAAGATGTGCTGCATGATGAGTTATATCGTACATGGATGGATGGTCAAGTGGATTGACGGATAAGATTGTAGTGATCAGGTAGAGATGAAATGGATGGATGAATGGATGATCACATACTTGATCATGTGTGTGGCATATGATCAAGTGGGAGAAATGAGCAAGCGAACAGTCAGATGGTCACACATGTACAAATTTTTTGGGTTATTACATTCTACCCCCCTTAATGAAAATTTCATCCTCGAAATTTAACGTACCTATGGTGTAAAAAGATGCGGGTATTTCTCTTGAATTTCATCTTCGCGTTCCCATGAGGCTTCTTCTTCGCCATGATGTCCCCACTGTACTTTTACGAGTGGTATAGTTTTGGTTCGAAGTACCTGCTCCTTTTTGTCCAAAATACGAATTGGTTGCTCTACGTATGTGACGTCTTCTCGAATCTCTAGTGGCTTCCAGTCGATGATGTGTGAAGCGTCAGTCTCATACTTTCGTAACATTGATACATGAAACACGTCGTGAATATCGGATAGCTGTGGGGGTAAAGCAAGCTTAGAGGCTACAACGCCCACTCTCTGCAGGATCTCAAACGGCCCGATGTAACGTGGTGCCAACTTTCCTTTCTTCCCGAATCGCATGACACCTTTCATTGGTAATACCTTGAGTAGTACATGGTCGCCCACAAAGAACTCCAAGTCCTTCCTCCGGTGGTCTGCGTAGCTCTTTTGTCGACTCTGTGCCGTCCGTAAGCGGTCTTTAATGATCTGTATCTTTTCAGTTGTTTCTTGCACAATCTCTGGTCCAAGCATGCTTCTTTCACCAACTTCAGTCCAACAGTTTGGTGACCTACACGGTCTTCCATAGAGCGCTTCGTACGGTGCCATACCAATGCTAGCCTGGAAACTATTATTATATGCAAACTCGATTAGCGGTAGATGTTCGTCCCAATTTCCTTTAAATTCGAGGATGCAAGCCCGAAGCATATCTTCTAGGATCTAATTCACTTGTTCGGTTTGTCCGTCTGTTTGTGGGTGAAAAGCAGTACTGAAGTCGAGCGATGTCCCCATAGCATCTTGAAAACTCCTCCAAAAGCGTGACGTGAATCTGGAGTCTCTGTCGGAAACAATAGATACTGGAATACCATGCAATCTAACGATCTCTTTGATGTACAACTTGCTTAGCTCGTCTAAGGAGGAAGAAATACGAATAGGGAGGAAGTGTGCAGACTTGGTTAATCGATCAACAATTACCCAAATAGCGTCGTGATTGCGTCTGGTCTTCGAAAATCCTACCACAAAATCCATGGCAACATGCTCCCACTTTCATTCTGCGATTAGTAAGGGCTGAAGCAATCCCGATGGCTTCTGATGTTCAGCTTTAACTTGTTGACATACATAACACTTGGACACGTAGTCGGCTATTTCTCTCTTCATGTTGTTCCACCAATATTGTCGTCGAACGTCGCAGTACATTTTCGTTCCTCCCGAGTGAATTGTGAACTTTGAGCGGTGTGCTTCATCTAAAATTTTCTTCTTTAATTCAGGAATGTGTGGAACGCATAATCTTCCTCGAAGTCTGATTCCATCATCGGGGCCTACTCGCCATTCTGAGTTCTCCTTCCCTGCTTCTTCTTCTACTTTGGCTTGTAACCACGCATCATCCTTCTGTGCTTCTACCACTCGACACACTAAAGTAGGTTGCACTATTATGTTGCTAAGATAAGTCCATGAATTATTTTCTCCGATCTGAATATTAAAATCTTTTATTTGATCAAGCATCTTCCACTCTCGAATCATTAGAGATGTCATAATTGTATGTGTTTTCCTACTTAATGCATCGGCTACAAGATTTGCCTTACCCGGATGATAACAGAGATTAAAATTGTAATCTTTTAAAAATTCCATCCATCTCCTCTGCCGCATATTTAATTCTTTCTGATCAAAAAGATATTTTAGACTCTTGTGATCAGAATACAATTCAAATTGCTCACCGTATAGATAATACCTCCAAATTTTTAGGGCAAATACTATTGCTGCTAGTTCCAGATCATGCGTAGGATAATTCTGCTCATGAGTTTTTAACTGCCTTGACGCATATGCTACCACTTTACCTTCTTGCATAAGAACACATCCCAACCCTTTGTATGACGCATCGTTATATACTACAAATCTTTTCCTTCGGCTGGTAAGGTTAGAACTGGGGCTGATGTTAAACGATTCTTCAGTTCGGAGAAAGCTTGTTCACAATTTTCATTCCATTTAAAATGCATGCCTTTTCTTGTTAACTGAGTTCACGGTCTAGCAATTTTAGAGAATCATTCAATAAATCTTCTATAATATCCAGCTAAACCAAGGAAACTACGCACCTCAGTCACATTCTTAGGCTGCTCCCATTTCATAATTGCTTCCACTTTTGATGGATCCACAGACACTCCTTTCTTTGAAACCACATGACTCAGGAATTTCACTTCCTCTTTCCAAAAATCACACTTCATCAGCTTAGCGTACAACTGATTTTCCTTTAATGTCTGCAGAGCGATCCTTAGGTGTTCTGTGTGATCTTCTCCGGTCTTGGAGTATATTAAGATGTCATCTATAAATACTATAACGAATTAATCCAAATATGGTTTGAAAACCCTATTCATGAGATCCATAAACACAGCCGGCGCATTCGTCAGACCAAAGGGCATTACTAGAAATTCGTAGTGGTCATATCGCGTCCTAAAAGCAGTCTTGGGCACGTCTTCATCTTTAACCCTCAATTGGTGATATCCGGACCATAAGTCTATCTTCGAGAAATACCGCGCTCCCTTCAGCTGGTCAAATAAGTCGTCTATTCTTGGTAATGGATACTTGTTCTTGATGGTCGCCTTATTAAGTTGTCGGTAGTCGATGCACAACCTCATAGAACCATCCTTCTTCCTCACGAACAAAACCGGTGCTCCCCACGGTGACGTACTTGGCCTAATAAAACCTTAATCAATTAATTGTTGAATTTGTTCTTTTAATTCTTTCAATTCGACTGGAGCCATGCGATATGGAGCTCTAGAGATCGGTGTCGTCCCCGGTACAAGATCAATACTAAAATCTACTTCCCTCCATGGCGGTAATCCTGGAATATCCTGAAATACTTCTGGAAATTCATTAGCGACTGGAATTTTCTCTACTCCTTCTTCCTGCACATCTGCTTCCGAAAGAGCTGAGAGGCTAACTGGTGCTTCTCTTCTTTGCGTCCCGAAGAAATGTAGCGGCGAACGTCCGATAATATTTAAAGTTACCATCTTTCTGAAGCAATCTATTTTAGCTCGATATAAAGACAACCAATCCATCCCCAAGATAATATCGTATTCTCTCATCGGCATAACTATAAGGTCGGCTGACAGCTCTACATCCTCAAGCATAATCGGGCAAGATTTACATATCTGGCCTAAGTTTACTGATTTACCAAGAGGTGTTGTAACTAATAACATTTTATCTAATGGATCAGGAGATAGGCCTAACGAGCATACGAGGCAATACAAAATAAATGAATGCGATGCTCTAGAATCAAATAATACTCTAGCTAGAGATGCAAATATAACGACGGTACCTTCGACAACATCCCCGGGAGCTTCATCGTCTTGCAGCGTGGTTGTGTCTGTTGGTGGTGTTGGATCCTCACATAAAGGTGTTGCGTCATCAAATACATGAGTGGTGTCATCATATGGTTGTACTGAGCTATCATTTCGTTGTGTCGGGTCATCATTCTGCTGCGCTGAGTCATCGTACAGCTTAGTCGTGTCATCACCTGCTTGCACCAAGGCGTAAACGCGACCTTGAGCTTGAGGACGAGGTACTTGACCTCCCTGTCGCAACTGCTGATTCTGCAGGGATCCCTGCTGCTGATGTGGTTGTTGTTGCAGCCTTTGATATCCCGATGTTGACCCTTGTTGAGGTGGTCTCGAATGTAGCTGAGGTGGTATCTGTGAGTATGGTTGTGGCAGTCTCGGACCCGGCTGAGATGTTGAAAAATTTTGTTGGGGTCGTTGATAAGAAGATGGTGGCCTGAAGGACGGTTGTGGTGTTCCCTGCCGCTGTGGATACTGGGGACGCGGTGGTCGGAGGCAATGTCAGGATGTGTGACCCTCGAGTCCGCAATTATAACAGACTCCCGAGAATCGCAGTGAAGGTTATATTGGAGCTGGTCTCGACATCGGCGTCAGTGTCATCCTCTGTCTTTTCGCTGCATCTTGCTGAGCTGGTGGCACATGTAAAGTGGTTCTGGCATTACTCTTTGCATCCCTCTTCTGATCGCGGTTCTTCCAAAATTCATTAATATCTTTTTCTACCGCCAAGGCACGCTCTAATGCGTCAGCATAGCTTTTAACCTTAAAGGGGGCTAATCTACTCCGGATAGAGGTTCTCAAACCATTTTTGAACTTATGCGCTCTACAGGTTTTGTCAGACACTAGGAACGTTGCGAATCGTGATAACTCTGTGAACTTAGCGTCATACTGACGCACTGTCATATCGCCTTGCTCCAAACTCATAAACTCTTCAACCTTCTGGTTTTGTATATAAAGAGGAAAGTACTTTTCATCGAATTCTTTACATAATGAGGTCCAGGTCCATACTTCAGTTTCTGGATTCGCCCTAGTGACTGAATCCCACCAATGGTCTGCTTCCCCTTCTAACATGTAAATGGCCAACTCCGCTTTCTGGAATTCGTCGCATTTCATTGCCGTAAATATCTTTTCAATTTACTTCTTCCACCCTTCTGCCTCATTTAAATCAGACCCGCCCTTGAAAATTGGTGGCCTCTGCCTCTTGAATTTTTCTAGTAAGGTTCCTGTCCCTTCGTAGGTAACTGGTACGGGTCGGTCCGAATTTTGCGTTTGGGTTTGCCTAACCTGATGCCCTACGAGGGTCGTAAGTTCACCTATCGCCCTGAGGATCCCACTGATGACTGGTCCATTTTCAGTAACATTGTGGGTGGGTGTCCCTGGTGAGGCTCCGTCATTCAAGTTGAATTTCACCATAACCTATGATTAATTAAACAAATAAATTTAGTATACTAATATCTAGGCGACACGTGACACGTGAAAAATATCGTTTGAGAACGCAACTTAAGTTAAGGCTTCGAAATGAAAATCTCCCATAGGTCCTTAGTTTTGATTCTAAACCTGGCTTTGATACCAACTTGTCACGCCCCAAAATTCAGGTACCCGAATAGGGTTATTCAGGACCCGAATCCTGAGCTCGTGAGTTTTAATAGATAGATAATAATTGCAATTAACATAATTTCATCAAGATTTACTAGATATTCAGAGCAATCTAAAATGAAAATACTACTAAAATAATTTTCATGAATGTAATATTCGCTCGCTTTACTCTCTTAATAGTTTTATTACATTGGGATTTGAAACACAAACTAAACTATATCTAAATTCAAATTCGAATTAAACTTAAATTACTGGAAAGGGAAAATTAGTAGTAGAGGCCCGCTTGCTCGTAATATTCCAGCTCTGCACCTGTAGATGATTGTAATTGTATGAGCATAATAGCCCAGTGGGATCATTTCTTATCCAAATTTTAAAATATGCAGATTATATAAGAATTGATAAATAAAATAGCTAATTGAATTATAATATAAAGAACAAAAGAATATGCAGTACTGAAATTGGAAATATGCCATGCATGTATACCTTTCATGACTTTTTTTTTATAAATAATCAATTAAATATAAATCATCTCTTACAACACAGTACCCAAGTGGATGGTTACGTTGCATTAACGCCCACGCACTGGTACCTAGAGGTGAGGGACCCATTCATACGTTAGCTGGTCAGACTACTGCTCCAGTTGTACATCTGACGTATGTCCACGCACACAATTGTACTCATACGCCATACACAAAGGAGACTCCAAAGGATCCAATGGGTTCTAGGGTCTTTCACCCAAGGGTCACGATCGCCCTACTTGCTTGCTTTAGGGTCTTCCACCCAAGGGACACAATCGCCCTACTTACTGGCTTTAGGGTCTCTCACCCAAGGGACACAATCGCCCTACTTGCTTAAACATTTCTCTTTTTCCTCTTTTTTTTTTCACAATTCAATAATCAATAGAGATGCATGTCATATCATGAATGATTCAAAATCAACAATAAAATAATTTAATAAATCGGATTTTCATATAAGGTTGCATAATTAACAAATATTATTAAATTTAGCGAGATATATAAATAATTTATATAATTATTATTATTATTATTATTATTATTATTATTATTTAATTTTCTAAATTTTAAAACAAAATAGGAAAATATAATTTTATGATAATTAGGGATTAGAAATGAATAAATAAATAAAATAACGCTAGAATTATGAGTTTTACATTATAGTCCAGGAGTTTTTGAAATAAGTACAAAATAGTATTTGTAATTTCTGAAAATTACATAGAAGTCCCTAGAATTGTAGAAAATTACAAAATAGTTCAGGAAGTACGAATTTTATAAACATGCAATAACTCTAAATAAAATTTTTGAGAATTAAATAAAAGATTAATTAAAAAATTTCAATTCAATTAAATGTAATTCTTTTTTAATTAAAAATTAATTTTCAATTTAATTTCATAAATAAAATTATAGAAAGTGAATATTTCTAGATCATGTTTGATAAAAAAAAAATTTAATGTTTTATTTTAGACTTTAGATTAATTTAATTAGTTAATAAATAAATACCATTATTTTAATTTCTCTATAACAAGAATTTTAGTAATAATTAAATCAACATAAATAATAAATAAATAATTAAACAGAAAATACACAATTCCAATAATCTAAAATTTCAAGCAGGGATAAAAACACCCACCTTGCAAAAGCTTTAGGAAGCTTCTTCCTCTTTTTTTTCACTTTTTATTTATAAGTATTCTTTTTTTTTTTTTTTTTCTTCTCACGCTCTCTCCTTCATGCCCATACCCTAGGGCCCTATTTATAATAGGGATGTCCCACCGCATGCTAAAAAGAAATAAATAAATAAAACTCACATCTTTAATGCACTTTTAACGCATCTTCTTTCGTAACCAATACACACACATATGAGTCTTATTTATGATGTCAAAACCTCACGTGCGTGTATAAAGTGAGGTTGTGGTGCATGGTGGTGTGGTGCATGGTGCTCATATGGGGGCAACCGTGTACATGGATGTGCATGCGATCATGGATGACGATGGACGGTTGATCGGTGAGTGGATTGATTGATCAAATAGACGGATGGATTTGAATGACAGTTGGATTTTGATGCAAGTTGGAGATAGCTTGTTGTATGAATCTAACGGTTTCCTGTTGTTGGTCTAAGTTAATAAACGAGTGGTCGGTTGATCTTGTAATTTGGATATTTTGTAGTATTTGAGCTGTTCAGTATAATAGACGGTCTAGATCACTGACCATCTGATCATAACCATGTGCTTTTTGTTTTCTACAATCTCATACTCACGTAAAACTAATTTTACTAATTAATAATATTTAAAACATGTCATTAATTCTTAACATGTTGGAACTTAAATCGTCATGCAACACATGTTTGAATTTAAATCATCATGCAACATATGTTTAAGATGTGCTGCATGATGAGTTATATCGTACATGGATGGATGGTCAAGTGGATTGACGGATAAGATTGTAGTGATCAGGTAGAGATGAAATGGATGGATGAATGGATGATCACATACTTGATCATGTGTGTGGCATATGATCAAGTGGGAGAAATGAGCAAGCGAACAGTCAGATGGTCACACATGTACAAATTTTTTGGGTTATTACAGATATGCCTAGAATTGGAGCATACAAGTCCTTGCAGTAGAGCAAGTCCTCCATCTTAGCCTTCCATATGGTCCAGTTAGAACCATTGAGGCTGATCATTCTTGATGAGCCACCTTCCATAATTCAGAACCGATCCCACACCGTTCAAACAACCTGAACGCTCTGATACCACTTTGTTGGGTGCGTTTCATACAAACCTTCGGATCTCGCCCCCCAATACACTAGAATTATGGACTATGCTAATGCAATAATCAAGAATAAACATCAACCACACGAACAAAAAGAGTTTTTACGTGGAAAACCCTCAAAAGAGGTAAAAACCACGGGACCTAGTCCAGATCAACAATCCACTATCTCAGGGAACTGTTACAACCGATCACAAGCACACACCGCTTGGATCAAACTTCTTCACCCACGCAGGGATGGATAAACTACAAGAGAATAGTAAAGGAGAAACGGTCTCACCGATCCCGAGGACGTAGAAGCGCTGAGACGATCGTTGCGCAGAAGAATCCTTCTTCAAGCAACTTCTCCCTTCTACAAGCTTCCTCTTTCTCTCTCTTCTCTTTCTCTCTTCCTCTTTTTCTCTCTTTCTCACCTTGGACGTGTTAGCAACCCAATGGGATACCCTAGCTAATCCCGTTTTGGAGCGCTTAAGTACAAAAAACGGAGGAATTAGAGCCAGATTAGGAAACTGCGTACAAGCAGTTCGCGCCGGGTTGGGCGCCTGGTCACTAGATCGTCGGGCGCCCGGCCAACTCAAAAACAGTCCAGCAATGAACATGAGAAAAAAATGAATTTTGGGCGCCCGGACCAAACATGGTCGGGCGCCCGGTCACCAAAACCGTGGGGCGCCCGAAAATGGACAAAAGTGTCCAGCAGCAAACCTCCTTCTAGGGGGGAATTTCGGTCGCCCGGCCTCACCCTGCTGCATTCTCTCCTCTGACAGTTTGAGGAGGAAAACTCCATCAGTACATTCTTAGCATGGCTAGGCTAAAGGGAGGCCAAACGGAAGCAAACGTACTCCGTCAAATGTAGGCCAGTCCTTGGTTGGACATGACATAATTCAGCCTCAAGCATGTTCAGATGGAAGAAACTCATTTCAAATTAAGAAAAATTATTGTTCAAAGTACAAACTATAAAACAAGGATGACTTTTGATCCAAATATTGTTACAGGACACCACTAATATCCAGATTCAACTCATGCGTATAGGCCACCTGATGACTGGATCGCCTCCATTTTTTATACATGGCCCTACCTACCTTGGCACTTAGTTGCAGTGAGAGTACATGGGAAATTGGAGCCGCTTGTCAAGTAGGCTCTACATGCAGATCACTTGTCTCTGAAAGTGGGCGCGGTTTGGCTACTAACTACTTCAGTAATAAAAATGCTACTGAATTGACGTGTTTGAATTTAATTGGTGGAGAAAGAGGAGTCCCGCTGGAGCATTTAATGCCTCTTCGGTAACTCAAACGATGCTCCTGAGAGTGTATTTGGTGAGACCCTAAGGGCTATTACAACTTAGTGGTTGTTACCCTTACTGTGGGGCCCACCTTGATGATTTATTGTATATCCACATCCTCCATCCGTTTCTACGTATCATTTTAGGATGGAGTCCCAACAATTAAGCAGATCCAAATATTAGGTGGACCATAACACAGAGTGCCTCGCCATTAAAAATTCAGAAGGCCTTATAGTAAATTTTTGGTAATGTCTATTTTCCATCTGAACCTGTTGATAATGTCAAAAGGCCTGAATGATGGGAAAATACAAATATCAGCTCCATCCAAAACTTTTGTGGCCCATAAAATTTTTTAATGGTCATTTATCAGTTTTTCTAGTGGTATGGTTCATGTTAGATTTGGAGCTTCTTAAGGTTTGGAATCTTGCCCTAAAATGATATAGTAAAATAGATGGACTGCATGGATATTAAAAAATACATCGAGATGGGCCCCACATGGTTAGGGTAACACCCACCAAGAAGTTTGGTAATATATTCACTCAAAATAGTATAGAAATATAGGAAAATCATTACTAATATTTATTCACTCAAAATTGTATAGAAATGTAGGATAATCATTACGAATATTTATCTAGCAGAATATGCAATTTTATATAATTTTATATCAAAGCATGCAATTTTTACAAATATTCCATACAATTTTATATCAATGAAAGAAATCACCATTTATACAGATTGAGGATGGGGAGTTGAAATAGAGGGGGCAAGGAAATGAGAGTTTGGAGAGTGGATTAGGTGAGACCCGGGCATCACCCAAGATGGTGTGGCCATTACTGCTCATGGTCAGGCACCTGATGGCCTCCCAAAATAGTCCAGCAAGAAAATTGAAAATTCAAATGAATTTCATTCGCCCGATGAAGGGTTGTCGGGCTACCGATGATGGCCGGGTGCCCGATAGTGAGTTGGTCTGGTGTACGTAATTATCTTGCCTGTCCAGGAAGTTCTCTAGACTACTTAGGCCTATGGTCAAGTGCTCGATGAAGGTTGATCGGGTGCCTGATGATGCTGAATTTACTGCCTTCTATTTGGACTTTGTTATCGGTTTTGGGTTTCTTTTTCATCATTTTCCATCCACCAACAGGGGGCTTCCTTGCTGCATCAGAAATTGAAGTCACTTGTTAAGTAGGCCCACATGCATATCACTTGTCTATAAAACTAGGACGAATTCGGATCCTCTGGTCGGCTCAAACAGAAAAACGCTGTTTGGCCCAAGCTAATTGGTCCACATCAGCGTTGATTGCATTTAATGCATTGTCAGTGGTGAGGTGGACCAATCAACTCGGTGCCAACAGAGGTTCCTTGTTTAGTTCCGGGATCTCTAACAGAGCTTCCCTGTTTGGTCATAGCAGAGGATCCAGACTCAACCAGGACAAGCTAATCACTAGGCAGGCCATCCATGCACGTTGAACGGATACTTCGCTTTATGTCTCTTGACCATTCAATGTCTTATATATATATATATATATATATATATATATATATATATATATATATATATATATATATATATATATATATATATATATATATATATATAGCACAAATTTTGTTGATTGAAGAGGAATCTACCCACATAGACTTGACAAAATTCAACCTGACCCGGTTTTTTCTAGTTTAGGGGTAGAAAATTTGACCCGAATTCAATTTTTAGGTTGACCCGACTCGACCCGAATTTTTATGGTCGGGTTAGGGTTAAAGGTGACCTGACCCGACCTAAATCATATAGGGGTTAAGTAGACTATTATATATTGATTTTCTTGTTGGTTAAATAATACATAGTTTTTTTTTCTCACACACCCTGTTGGATGATGGACGAAGTGGATTTCACTTCTAATGAAAGTGGGCCGTAACAATTGTTGCACATATTGTATACCAAATTGGGTGGATCGGTCAACATCTGTTGACCCAATCAAAACCAAAACAAAGAGAAAATCTTCTCTCCCTCCGTTTTCATCGAAACATCTCAAATAGACGTTGTCCCTTTTTAAGATCATGCGGCCCACTTTCGAACATCAGTCCGGTTGATCAAATCCGTTCATATAGTTCGAACATGAGAGTATAGCAAACCCTAGGTGTTTCATTGAAGGTATTGTTGTATGGTGTACATAGTTAGAAACCAAAGATGGCAATGGGTAACTGATTTTGTGTTTCCAAGCCCTTCGAAACTAAATCACTGAGACCAATGTGGCCCATATTGGCTCGATCCAAATTGTCTATCAGTTTTTAACATCATTTTTAACTAGAACCCAATTGATACCAAGTGTAGACGCTCATATGTGTAACCATTGTTTCGCATATAAGTTGTGTTGTGCAGGTGGCGGTCCGAAAACGAAAATATTTCGTTTTCTTTTTCTCTCACCTTCATTTCTTTCCCTATTAATTACCTTAATCGGTGACAATGCATTCGAGCAATCTGAGTCATTCATAACCTTTACTTGCAAGTTATCCTAGCCGTCCATTGATGTTCACCCAGATTAGGATTCAGAATGTCATCATATAAATAAGATTTTCTTCCGTCTTTTTCCATTCTTACATCCAGAAACCTAAATCTCATGATTAACAATATAAACATGTCCGTTAGAAGGTGTTGGAGCTGAAATCTCAGAGTTTTCTAAGCTCCTTAAAATGATTCTACTCTATCCATAGCTGTCGGATTGAAGGAAAACCGACGGTTGGCATTTCACCGTTGGAGGTTAGGTCTTCTTCTCTAATGGTGTTGTTTCTACTCAGGTCATTGCTGGGATGAATTCATAGAGTTCTTGCTGTTGAGGTATAGGTAAAATAATCAAACATTTCATCTTTCTATTACATCTATGATTGACCCAGTTTGCTGCCGAGTAGTAAACCGAGTCGAATTCGTTCTATGCTTAGTTCATATTAGTTTATAGAAGTTGTTCATGATATGAGGAATGTCTATTTAAGATTGTTCATGATCATATATCCTTTCTCTTGAAGTTCAATCTAGTTGAAAATAGTTGTAACTTGTGCTGGGTTGACTCAACAAAACTCATTGAGTCTAGTTTGAGGTGAAGTCTAATCCATGACTATTCATGTTGGGCTCATGAGCAATGTTGGGCAGACATTGGTAGTTGAAGATTTGATTCAAATTTAAGCTTGAAATAAGATATGATTCCAGCTTAATCTATAAATTAGTTAGTTGATCATTAAAATGCAGGTCAACCCGACCCGATTTAATTTGGGTTGGGTAAGGGTGGGGAAAATCCAACCCGAATTCAATTTGGGTCGGGTTAGGGTTGAGGTGGAAATGATCAATGATCCAACTCGAACTTGACCTGACCCGAACCCGACCTGACCCATTGCCACCTCTAGACCCACATGATCGGCCGCTTGGATCGCTTACACGTTCTTCTCTGAGGGACCACAATAAAGAACATTCATCGTGTCCCAATGCATGCAACCAGCCGTAAATGCAGACTTATATCACGGTCTATCCATTCATTGGAAGACCAACCGTTGTGGAGAAAACTATGGATTTCTTGAGGAAGTACGAAGCACCATACGCATGCACACAACAGCTGCACACCTGGCACACTTGCACTACAAATAAACCGTCAAAATCGTGGGTCCCAGTAAAGATGTTTCACGTCCCAAAAATTAGACTGAATCTATAATCCAGCCTACATGATTTAATGGGCCATTCTGAATCGTGGGCCCCAGTAAAGATGTTTCACAACTTAAAAATTAGGGCTCGGATTATGTACTACCCCCACCAGGACGCACGGGTCTAACGCAGAGTTGTCAAATCCGTTATATCCTACCAATGCCAAGGTGCGTGCCCACTGCATCGGCCAATGGTGACGTGCCACATTCCTGTCTATCTCCTCATACGTTCTGGTGGGGGTAGTATCTAATCTCAGCCCCAAAAATTAGACTGAATCTATAATCCAGAGTAGATGATTTAATAGGCGGTTAGAATGGAGAATTGCTAATGGTCTCGATTCAACAAATAAATACCCATAATCATAGGTGTGGACTGTATAATCAATCTGATTTTTGGCGGAGGATCCATCTACTGTGGATACCACTGTGTGGACGGTTTGATGTTAGCTACACGTGCTCATATAGATACCAACTGACTGCACATCCCCATTTGCACAAAGTGAATTCCCGAGGATGCCAATAAATATATCCTCGAGCCGATTAATCATCCCACAGTAGGACCCACCATTTTTTACGGTCCAGATTTGCCCACTACTGAACAGAGCCAAACAAAACCCTATAAATCAACACTAACACAGGACCAGAGGCAAGCAACCCACCACCCAAACCATGGCACCCAAGCTAAGCTTAAAGCTTCTGGTAGAAAAGAGCACAGGCAAGGTGCTTTTTGGAGAGGCTGAAAAAGATTTCGTAGATTTTCTCTTCAGCCTCTTAGTAGTTCCAATCGGCTACGCAGCGAAGCTCCTCACAAAGCAAAAGATGGTGGGATGCACTGTAAATCTCTACAAGAGCCTTGAAAATCTTCCTGTTGATCACCTGCAACCCAACTTTGACAAAAATGCCCTCCTTAACCCCAAGATGTCCATTCCAACTAGCGTTCCCGATCCTTCCCTTCTGTTGCAAGATGGTGCTTCCACCATATCAAAGCTCTACTCATGCAGCAGCTGCAACTATCACGGCTACGTTACAGAACTAGAAGGCACCTTGTGTCCTATCTGCAAGAATAGAATGGTCGTTGAGGTTTTCAATGTTGGGCCTACAACCGTAGCTTCGGAATCGGACGGTGGAGGAGGGTGCGTTAAGGGTGTGGTGACTTATTTGGTGATGGACGATTTGGTGGTGACTCGCATATCTACCCTAACTAGCATAGCTACGCTCAACAAGTTGAATGTCAAAGATGTGAGTGCAGTCGAGGAGAAGGTTGTGGAAGTGGGCATGGATGAGGTACGGCATCTCTCTCTAACTCTCTATGTTTGTAGAAGTACTGCGCCCATCGATCAGTGGCCCAAACCGTTGATTTGATGGACCTCATGCACAAAGCTAATGTCCTAACATCCCTCTATTTTTTAAGTGACACATGGCATGTCCGGCCCACCCCAACTTTGACATTGCAAAGATTGGACAATCCCAACCCTTGTAACAGGTGCTATTTTGTTACAACTACACATTTTCAAGAGCCATAGATAGGATGGTTAGAATCATCAAACTAAGTTCCCACTTGTACTCACTAATACCCCTACAATATTGATCAAATCATGTGAGATTCCACATTTTTTTTATATTTAATTGTCTGATTATATTCCATTTATGATTTTTTCATAATTCAATTTGTTAGGGTTTGGCTCTCGTAAAGGCGTCCTTGGAGTCGAAGACAGTACTTAATGACGTCTTTGGAGGAAGCTTGAAGAAGGTGCCCATGCACAATACTTTCTACTTAGGGATTTCCCAACAGCATTAATGGATTTTTGGCAGATTCTAGTTACAAAATATCATGTGTGCACTCTCTCTTTTTCTTATGTTTCTAAGCAACTCTGGTTGGAAATGTTAATGGTGTTCATGAGTTATCAACTATTGAAGTGGGGACTCCTTTTTCCTGCATTGAACTTCAATGCATCAATAGCGGCTGTAAACATTTCCTCAACTATTTAACACAGTGTTTCCTTCTACTTCATTAAGGAAAGAAAATTGTTTCTATGGCTTAATCCAAACGGAGTCATTTGTTTGTTGGTTGTCAAGCTAGCCACTACCAAAATAAATATTATATTGAACAAATCTATGCTATGTATTATGCGAGCAGAGAGTGCGGTGTTTTTGTTTAATATGGGAACGATGGCGTCTACCTTCGACTTTGCAAATGTCCTTAAAACTATGCAGATACCATCCGGTCCTATGGCCCACCTATTTAAGGGGCCATTTGGCATCTCTACTAATAAGGGCTGATTTACTTATTCTAAATAAATAAACTCTTATTTTAGAAATAGATTGTTTGGAACCCCTATCATTTTAGTTCTTATTTTTTTAGAAACTAAGCAAAAAAGCTCATAAACAAGTTTGTCCTTAAACTTTTTAAGTAATTCGCATCTTGCCCTCTTCTCTTCTCTTCTGTTTACCATCTCTTTAAGGTGGGCCCTCATGATAAGCAATCCATATTTTAGGTGGGACTCCACATGATGAATGGTCTAGATCAAGGCGACTCACATAATGCACGGCCACATCAGAGGTGGGTCCCACATGATGGATGGTGGACATTAAAGGTGGGACCACATGATGGAAGGTTGTCATCAAAGGTGGGCCCACATGATGATTGACCCATATTAAAGGTTGGGCCCCACATGATGGCCGGTCCACATCAAATGATGGATAGTGAACATCAAAGGTGTTTCCCACATGATAGATGGCCCTCATCAAAATGTGGCTCTGCATGATGGACTATCCACATCAAGTGGGCCCCACCTGATGGACGGTCCATAGAAAAGGCGAGACTCACATGATGGATGGTGAACATCAAATGTGGGGTTGCATAATGAACGGCCCATATTGAAGGTGGCCCATGTGATGAATGGTCCACATGAAGGTGGGCCCACATGATTGTGGCCTACATCAAAGCATGGCTCAGCATGATGGATCATTCACGTTAAGTGGGCCCCATTTGATGGATGGTCCACATCAAAGGTGGGATTCACATGAAGGATGATGGACATCAAAGGTGGGCCCACGTGATGGACGGTTGGCAAGAAAAGATGGGCCTATATGATGAACGACTTGTATTGACGGTGGGGCCCCACGTAATGAATGGTCTGCATCAAGGTTACCCACATAATGGATGGAGTGGGCCTCACATGATGGATGACCCACATCAAAGTGTCACCCGTAGCGATGATTGTCCACATCAAGTGGGCCCCACTTAATGGACAGTCCACATCTAATGTCTTGCATGATGGACAATCCATATCCAAAGCGGCCTAACATGATGAATGATCCACATAGAAGGTGCGTCCCACACAACAGATGGTGGACATTAGAAGTGACCCCCACATGATGGACAACCCAGTTCGAAGGTAGGGCCCACACGATGGATACATCAACTGTGGATTCCACATCATGAGTAGTGGGCATTGAGGGGCTTCACATAAAGGACCATTAGCATTGATGGTGGGCCCCATATGATGGATGACCAACATTAAGGCAGGCCTCATATAATGGACGGACCACGTCAAAGGTTAACCAAATCAACCATCTAGATTGTTCTTGTAATATAGTTGTAATTTTTAAAAATGACATCAACTACCTCTAAAAAGGCTCTTATTTTAAAGTTTTACCAAATGTGCTTATTTTAAATAAGTGATTTTTATAGTTTTGAAAACATGATTTATCCTTCGAGCTTATTTAAAACAAGAGCTAGAAAAAAAAGAGCTTATTAGAGTAGCACTTATTTTAAATTAAAACTTTTATTAGATTAGAGTAGAGATGCCAAACGAGCCTTAAGCCTTTTAAAGTGATATTAGCAACTTCAGCATATCTTTAATTAAAAGGGTCAACAATGACTTCTATAAGATAGGTTACCATCTCTCAATTCTATTTAGAATTTTATTATTAATTATTTTTATTTTAATTACACATATTAATTGCCATTTGTGGCCCATTTTATTCTTGTCACCCTCAATCCAAACCGGCCACCTTGAATCTTCTTGATTTTTGTAGAGAGACTCAAAATGGGTGTTGACAACTATATATGACTGCCAATTGTTAGTGGAGCCTTCAATCTGGACACAGTCAAGGGGTTTTAGGCAACTGAAATTGTCCTAAATTATTCAGATTAATCTCTGGACATTTCAGGCGAGCTCAGGCGACCGAACTTTGAGGCTCAGGCGACCGATATTATTTAGGATATATGGAAAAACACCCTGAACTTCTAATTGTTGGGCGATTAAAGTTTGTTCAGGCGGCCTCAGGCGCTCGACCGGGCAACCGACGGTTTTCACGGTTTTGCGCCCGTGTTGTGCACTAATTGTTTTTATTTTCGATTGTAGCCTATTTAAATGGGTGTAATTAGGAATTAGTGTATGTTAATACGTTTTCAACGTGATTAGGGTTTTGAGAGAGAGTGAGAGCTTGGGTTTTTCTTTTGGGGCTTTGATTTTGGGTTGTTCATCTCTTGTAACTTCTAAAATCATAGTGATATCGCTTTGTGCTATGGTTTTTTTCACAAGGCTTTTTCCACCTTAAAATTGAATCATCTCTACGTGTAATTACTTGTGTCATGTGGTTTGCTTATTTGATTCCCCTCTGTGCTTTCGCGAGGTTCCCAACATCAATTAATGAAAAGAAAGAATAGCAAAATCAAAATGGGAGAATTGAAGTGCTAACTAACCATGGACAATACAAACACACATAAAAAAAAAAGATATAAATTAGCAGTAATTGGCATGAGTTTTCTTTCACTGCCCCTCATTTTCTTAAAGGTGTTTTAGATTTGTGAAATCCCCCACTCAAGGTGAGTTTCAAGAGCTATTGTGTTTTTTTAGGAAAAACCCCACTCAATGGACCACTAATCTTTGAGCCCATTTTATTTTAGCAATTCCTTCGTTACTAACGAATTGAAATGGACCACTCAATAGACCACTAATCATTTTTCTGATATTTGCCTAAAATGCTTTATCACGATTTCTTTTCAATTATTAAATTCGTATTCATATTGCCTTATATAGAGAACCATTTATACAAGCTTCGTGCTTATGGACTTTATTAATGGAAAAAAATGCAGACTAAAGAACGAGTGGAAATGCTCAAGAGTTGGCTTGATGAAGTGGATAGCATAAATCATTTACTTTTCTTAGATTCTGAATTTTTATTTGAAAATGTTTGACGTTCATGAATTAGTTTATGTTTAAGTGGTCGAAATTGATGACGATTTAATATGGGTTGATGATTTTGATAATGTTAATTTAATGATATTTAAATAAATTAGTTATTTCGGTTATGTGGGTGAATGTGATTATGGGTATGAATATTAAAAATTTCCTTAACCCGAGTCAAGCTTTGAACTTGAGGTCAGGGTTAATGTTAAACCTAGTTCTCAAATTTAGGGGCGTGATAGGTATGAGGTGAAATGATTGAGAAATTGTGGATGGATTGGGTGTCTCGAAATGTAAAGGGGAGGGGGCTACTTATAGCCCCCAAATTTGATTTTTCTGCAATTCCTTAGAACTTTAGGGCTAAACTAGGTTTGAATGGCTGAGATTCAAGATTGCCATGTGGTGCAATCTAGACGGTTAGATAAGTCGGTAAGATGGTAAATTAGGACCAAGAGAGGGGCACAGGCGACTTTCCGTGGACCACACACTTAGGCTTGGAAAAAGCGGAAATCGCTTGATTTGGAGATCTCTTTACCAAAGTAGGAAAGGTGACATGTGGTAGGCAACGGGTTCTCCTACTTTAATAGGGTTCCTCCCATAGGTTTGTGGGAGCTCCGGCTATTGCCTAGTTCATTTGCTGGAACCCTTGCAGACCTTTGGTGGGCCCATGGGTTGGCCTTTGGACTTAGTTTTGGATAGGCTTGGGTTTTGACTTGACTAGGTGGGATAGTAGGGTATTGACCACCTCGATGGATCCAAGTATCACCTAAACTGCTACCGTTGACATTTGTGAGAAATCCACTTTCTACCTCTGTTTTGCAGCGGATTTCAGGACATGAAACTAAAAATGATGCCGGTCCAAAACTTGAGTGAGCCACACAAGAGAAAACAGTGAGGATCTAATTAAACGTCCACCATTGAAACACCACAGTGAGGATTGAAAGTCTACCGTTGAAACATTTGTGGGGCCACATAAGTTTTGTAAAAGGCTAATATTTGTGTGTTTTCAGCTCATCCCGTAAAAGAAATGACCTTAAGATTTGAATGGATAGCATATAAACATCTAAGGATTTCACGATGTTTCCAAGGTGGGCATTTCCCTGCCCACTTGAGTTTTGGATCTGGCTTATTTTTGGGTTCAGGCACCAAAATTATACCGAAAACGGATGGATAGAGCAGATTTATCACAAACATTATGGTGGCCCCGCGACAAGCGGTGTCCACTTCCAAAAGGAAGCAGAGGGGCGCGAATTAGGTGCTACCCTGGTGACACCAAGTGTTACCCCTTCCATAGGGCCACATTGATGATTTTATGTATATCCACACCGTCCATCCGTTTCTATGGACTTTTTTAAGATGGGACACCAAAATCTATACAGATCTAAATCTCAAGTAGACCAAGCCACATGAAACAATGTTGATTGCGTGGCTCACCATTAAAATTTCCAAAGGGCCCATTGTAACGTTTCCTTAATGTTCATTTTCAATCCAATCTCTTGATAATGTCAAGAAGAGCCGGAAGGAAGTTAGAAATGATATTTTTTTTATTAGTTATTCATCACTCTTTCTCTTTGTATGTCCACTTGGGATTTTGATAATATTTTAAAACATGTAGACGGAGTGTATGTACAAAAAATACATCAAGTGGTCCCCACACGATAAGGGTAACACCTAATTCACTCCTGAAGTGGAGAAGGTGGAGAAGGGGCGCAAATTAGGTGTTACACCAAAGGTGGAACAGCTTAGTGGGTATTACCCCTTCCGTATGGCCAACATGGATGATATTTTTTATATCCATTCCGTCCATCTGTTTCTAAAGCCCATCTTAGGATGATGTTCCAAAAATTATCAAAATCTCAAGTGGACCATACCTCTAGAAGCAGTGTGATTGAGTTCCCCACCATTAAAAATTCCAAAGAGCTCACCGTAATGTTTTGATAATGTTTATTTGAAATCCAAGCTCTTTATAATTTCAATAAGGTCATGAAAAATGGAAAATATAAATATAAGATTGATCCAAAACTTTTGTGGCCACAAAATGCTTTTAATAGTTAATCGTCACAGTTTCTAGTGGCATAGTCCACCTGAGATTTGGATATTCTTAGGGTTTTGGATCACATTCTAAAATGATATGAAAAAACAGATAGACAGTGTAGATATGTAAAAAAATACATTAAGATGGGCCCCACATGGTTAGGGTAACACCCACTAAGCTGTTCACGGGGTAACACCTAATTCGCGCCCGTGGAGAACGTGCCGCTGGCTGAGTGGCTCGGAGTATTAGTAAGGTAGCTATTTGATACTCTGGCTGTATATAATGCTTGATACACAGGCGGCACTTAAAAATTATGACATTGCATATATTAACACAAATTAAACCGTATCTATTGTGGAATACACTGTTTCTAACTTTCATGAAAAAAAAAAATGTTTTAATGCTCTTAATCTCTGATTGCTTTGCACCAGTTTGTTGAAAAAGATCCTTGGATATTTTTCATTTTTAACCATCATAAATGTCCATCAATCTAATAGTCTGATCATTGAAATAAGAATAATTTTTAGCTCATGATAGATCTAAGTTACTAAATCTAATTTAAACGGTTGAATTTGAATTATTTATATTTTACGTATGTGATTATGGAGGAAATTATGGGTGGGTGTGTGAATTAACCCATAAAAAATAAAATAAAATAAAATGGAGGAAATTTTAAGTACCAAAGTAATAAAGCACACCCTGCCAAAATGTTTTCTCGTTTTCTTCGTATATGGATAAAGCTAAAATGCTGGGATCAAATTGGCTGTAAGAGGGCGGAATTGCGTACCGAGTTAGTTTTTTGTAAACTCTTTTGGGCCCACTGTGAATGTGAATGTGAATGTATGTGTCTTATCCACACCGTCCATTCATTTTTTCAGCTCATTTTAGGCGTGAAACCAACATTGAAGCATATCAAATGCTCAAGTGGACCTCACCGCAGGAAACAGTGGTGATAGTGATGTCCACCGTCGATACCTTCCTAGGGCCCAAAGTGATGTTTATTTGTCATCCAATGTTCATAAGGTCACACACAGACATGAATGAAGGGAAACACAAATATATCCAAACCTTTGTGAACTGTTATGATTTCAATGGTAAACGTCAAATTCATACCGTCTCCTGTGGTGTGGTCCACTTGAGATTTGGATATACTTCTATTTTGGGTTTATACCCTAAAATAAGTTAGTAAAACGGATGGACGGGGTGGATAAGATACATAACTCTTGGTGGGCCCACCGAGTTTACTCAGTACGCTATAGCAGTCGTACGCAATCCAATTTCTCGAATGCGCCCCGGATGAAGCTGCCGGGTCTCACATGTATTGTTGGGGGGAACGAGAGGAAGGCACCGTTGTTTTGGATGGAATAAGTAGGTGCCATGGTTGCATAATCCAAACCATTCATTTGGTGGTCCTCTATGTGGAATGGCCTTTGCACCGGAATTCCCCCCACTAGATGATCCTAGCCGTTTAATAGAGTGCCTTTCATTTGGTTGACTGTGAACTATTTTTTCCTCTGTAAACCATCTATTTGTTGACCGCCTGTTGAGGGGTTGTGATCCTTGCTGGGAGATTTTGGTGCATGAGCCAATACTGTGAGTCCCACCAAATTATACGTCTGGATGGCTAAGTGTTGTGACCAGCCTCCCCATTTTTGTACAATAAAACATGGATGGTCCAGCAACGTCCAACGGGCCCTTGTAATCAAAATCTCTATGAGCTCCATGGTAGTGTCTATGTGACATCCGACATCTATTCTGTCCATCAGTTGTGATAGATCATTGCAAATCGTCATACCAAAAATTAGATCCAAAACTCATGTAGGCTACATCAAAGGAAACATTGGAGATGGATGCGGATTAGCTAGTGACAATTTCAGTACCCAGCTCCAAGCTGAAGTGAAGTCACTAATGTATGTGGGCCTCACCATTACGTATGTATTGTATCCACACCGTCCATCCATTGGAGAGATCATTTTAGGACATGAGCCAAAGAATGAGGCATATCTAAATCTCAAGTGGACTCCACCATAGAAAACAGTGGGTGTTGAACGCCTACCATTAAAAACTTCGCGGGTGCCACCGGAAGTTTTCGATCAAGCTTATATTTTTATTTTCCCCTATTCCATGTCTGTGGGAACTTATGAACAACTTAGATCTCAAATACACATAATAGTGGGCCTTAGGAAGCTTTCAATGGTGGCATCAATGTCCCCACTGTTTTCTGTGGTGGGGTCCACTTGAGATTTATATTTGCCTCATTCTTTGTCTCATCATGTCCTAAAATGATCTCTCCAAATGGATGGACGGTGTGGATACAACACATACATCATGGTGGGTCCCACAGAACTTGGTGACGTCATTAGTGAGATAGTTACACAAGTACTCAGTAGCTAATCCGCATCGATGGGAACCGACGAGACCCACCATCGTAACCTTTGTTGGAGCCAGGACCCCCCAAAAGGTTTTAATGGGAACCTCCCCATTCTCAAGGGCCTGTAAATACATTATAAATTGGTAATAATTATTTACAATGCAATATATTTACCTGCACATATTCCAAGAATGACAATATTCAATTTTCTTTTTATGCATGAAAATCGAGGAGACTGTATTTTTTTGTGGGGCCCACTATGATACACATGGCTTATCCACTCCGTCCATCCATTTTGTAAGTTAATTTTAGAGCATTCAACCAAAGTTGAGGCAAATCCAAAGCTCAAGTAGAGCATGCCACACAGAATAGTGGATTGAACTCTTACCATTAAAAGCCTTTTATGATCATGATTTTCTATGGTGTAGGCCACTTGAGCTTCGGATCTGCCTCATTTTTGGACTCGTGCCCTAAAATGTTTCGGTAAAATGGATGGACGGCATGGATATCTCACTAACATCACAATGGGGCCCACAAATGTACGTGGGTCCTTTTCATACCCTTTTTACATGGAGGAAATACCGGTTTTTATCAAAAAGGATAAATAGTAATAATTACCTCCTTGCATGCATTTACCTCCAAGGAAATGAAAACCCTCATCCAACATGGTCGTCAAGCCCCACACTGATCCTTATCGTGCCTTGTTGTAGGTTTAGACTTAGTATTATATTGAATAAATGTAAAGACTATATTATTAAATTGTGACTTTGATGAAGAGATGTACATGCAACAATTCATAAAATATGTGGACAAAATGCACATAAAGAAAGTCTTTAAATTATTGAAATCCATGTACAAGCCTTAATTAAGCTGTCATACCTCGAAATACAGCACCTGCATTGGCCAAACTTTGATCCCCCATCCCAAGATGTGACTTAGAATTTAAGCATTTACATTCATAAATCTATAAAGATCACATAACACAAATTAATATTCCATAATTTATTCTCCATTTTCACTATATATATATATTACAATGGATATATCTGAAAAAAATAAATCTAAAACTAATCCAACGATTGCAACTCTGCTCTATTTCACTTCACTCCATAACTAAACTCTTCAGCCTAAAATTTAGTATCCACAATAATGGGTGAGCTTAAAAGCCTAGTGAGATAATCTAATGCAATTTTATCACATATATAATTTCAAATCGCGTAGAGTAAATAGTTTCCAAAATAGAGTATTTGAAGCTGAAATAATTTTTTTTATAACAATATGTTTAGAATCATACATGCTTTCCAATAAAACCATAAATACAGTAGAATAAGTTAATATAAGTAAACCTCGTAAGTACTGTTAATCATTAAAACCTTCAGAGTCGCTTTACTATAGTTGGCCAACACTTTACAATGCTTAACCTAGCAATGAGAACCTTTTGTATGATGCTCATCGGTCGAAGTGGCACTCTTGGCCTGGCAATATAACATAAGAAAGAGCGTGAAGAGATAATGAGAAAGATCACCGTCTTCTTTAAATGATTAAAACCTTGAATTCATAAGGGAAAAAAGAAGAAGATAAAACTCAAATATTTTTATTGAATAATGTCTAATATGTATTTTTCTCAATTACACCATTAATAAAGAAAAAATAAACAAAAATCATAATTACCAAAAATAGCAAAATTCTAATCCTAATAAAAGTTATCCAAAATAGTAAAACTCATCTAAAGCTTAATTTGTCAAAAATAAAAAATCTAGATAAATCTTATTAGAAGAGTCCTAGCATGATTACAAGTAATTTCTAAAAAAGATGAAATTTAAAACTCTAAAGATATGAAAATAATAAAAAAAAGTAAAATTATTAAAAATAGTAATTTCCCTCCATAAATTTTCATTTTTGAACTAAAAGCGTACATTTTTTACAAAACGGACAAATTAAAAACGGTAATTTTTTTTTTTTTTTGCAAAATCTCATTTTTAAGCTGGAAGCGTACATTTTTTTTCACAAAATGGACAAACACGACCCAACATGTGAGATAGTTGGCCCCTGATGGTCTGTTCTAGTCAAAATTCATAGGTCGTGCATCCCGTAACGATAGATGGATCAAAAGTTATGATCAATTTATGGTTCACACTTTAACACAACAATTTCTCCTTATCCAGATTGAATTTCTTCAAACTGGATGTACGTAGGGCTCAATTATGTTATGCACTACATTAGACTGGGCCCAAATCTGACGAACTACTTTTGCTTTTGTTTGGCCTTTCTTTTGATCTAGCCATGGTAGGAATGTATCTATGCCATGTCCTACATCAGTCTCCTCCACTTGGAAAGAACTCGTTCTCGAGTTATTCATGATACTCATATAGATCTGCTACGTTGAAAATCTGTGAGATTTCCATGCCCTTGGAAAGATCAACAACATAAGTATTACTATTGATTTTTTTTTTCTTCTAAAGATCAGAACATAGCCTATCTTCTTATTCTTCAGTTTATTCTTTAAGTGAACTAGCACGTTATCATCCACTTCAAGTACCTTCTGGCACTGATGTTTATCAACATCTTCCTTATACTTGGCATTAGTCTCCCATAACTTTTTTTAAACATTGGCATGCATTGTTGTGATTTGGCCTGCCATGTTTTTTGCCGCAACACTCATAATTGGTAACTTAGGCAAAGAGACCAGGTCAAGCGTATGTTTAAGAACACGACCATACACAACTTTAAATTGGGACTTGTCGATGGATTGATTCTACATATTGTCGAAGACAAATTCCACCTGAACAAGAGCAATATCCCTCATTGAGGGCAATTCATCAAGGAGTTCATCGAGTATAATTTTATCAGATTCATGCACTATTGGTTTCAACTTTTCTAGAATGCTAATGGTTCTACTTCTTTTTTCTTTACAACTAATCCATTGATCTCTCCTATCTCCTTGAATTTTTTAAATGAAATTTGGTATGGTTACGAGAGATTGCTCCTTTACTTTAGAAGTTTTGGGTTAGTTTTTTTGTTCCCGTAGGGGGGAGGATAATCTTTCTACCGTCTTTAACAAATATAAATATATTATTCCAATTTCTATGTGTAGTATCAACATGATACTGCCATGGTTAGCCAAGTAACATGTGACAAGCTTCTATATCAACTACGTTACATATTAATTTATCTTTAAAGTATTTACCAATGGAGATATGAATACGACATTATTTAGTTACGTTTATTTTGTTGACCTTCTTGATTCATCTAATTATGTACGGATGGATGCTTTTTGTCTTGAGTTATAGCTTTTCCACCACAGTTTTTTATTCGAGATTTTTGTTGCTCCTGTCATCTATAATCGCATCACAGACTCGTTGGTTCATGATGCATCTCATTCGAAAGAGGTTGTGTCGCTGTAAGTTTATCTCTTCTTTTGGCATGTACAACAACTTTCTCACAATCAGAGTAGTGGCTTGTGATTCACTATTATTGGATGACGGCTTGTGATTTTTCATTGGTCTCGCACCATGAATATTATAACTACATGCTTCATCGCCGATCTCAGTGTTACTCATTACTACTAACACAGGTCGGTCCTAAGGCTTTCATTAAATAGTCGATCGATGCATGCAATCCTTGCATGGCTTGTCGATTGCCCCATTGGAAAGATTTAAACATTGCCGTTATAGAATTGTTCCCTGGAGAACTGTCCATGAGATTGTTACCCATGCCATCATTAGATGCCGTTGAATTGATGAAAAACCTCGCTCTGATACCAATTGACGTAGGGAAGAGTATGATGAGGGTAGTGAGAAAGATCAATATCTTCCACAAGTGATTAAAACCTTGAATGCATAAGAAAAAAAGAGATAAAACTCGAATATTTTTATTGAATAATATTTAATGTATATTTTTCTCAATTACACCATTAATGAAAAAAATGAACAAAAATTTGTAATTATCAAAATATCAAAATTCTAATCCTAACAAAAGTTATAAAAAATAGTAAAACTCATCTAAAGCTTAATTTGTAAAAAATAAAAAGTTTAAATAAACTTTACTAGAAGAGTCCTAGCATGATTATAAGTAATTTCTAAAAAAGATGAAAATTTAAAACTCTAAAAATAAAGAAATATTATAAAAATTAAAATTACTAAAAATAATATTTTTCCTAAAATTTCGTAATTTTGAGCCTACATTTTCTCATGAAATGGATAGATACAACCCACTACATGGGCTTATTAGCTCCAGATGACTTGTTCCAGTCAAAATTTATAGGTCGTGTGTCCCATAACGATACCCAGATCAAAAGTTATGATCGATTTATGGTTCACACTTCAAATGACAATTTCTCCCTATTCGGATTGAATTTCTTTGAGCTGGACACGCCTGGGCCCAATTATGTCATGCACTACGTTAGATCAGGCCAGGATCTAACAGAGTACTTCTACTTCCATGTTGGCCTTCTTTTGGTCTAATCATGTTAGGAATGTATCTTTGCCATATCTTACATCACAATTAGACCCTTTTGTACTCATACTCACCAATCCAAAGTGATAACTAGCAATAACAATACAACACCTACCGAACTTGGCAGCAGGACCCTTTTGCAATCCTAACATACTCACTCACCCAAAAGGTCGACAATAGAGATATAATACAAATTTTCAAAGTATTCTATCCACTTTCCAACCTTTTTGAGGGATCTAACAATTAATTACACTCTCTGTCACACCCCAAAACTCAGTGCTCAGGTTATTACATTCTATCCCCATACAAGAATTTTATCTTCAAAATTGAATCGCACCCACCATGAGAATGGGTGAGGATACTCATCTCTAATCAATGGCGAGTTTAAGTGTTTGCTATGTTTTATGTATTATAGGTTTGTGTTTGTAGAAGTGTGTTTAATTGCCTACATGAATTCAGATTATTACCATTTACTCCCTTACATGAATCTCTTCATTAAGACTCGATCGCACCCACAACCAAAATTATGCCGCTCACTCTTATGTGACTAAGCATATCCTAATAGAGAGAGTAACAAAGAACAATAACAATAACTCAAGCAAAAGTAAACACATAATATCATTATAAAGAACCATAGACATAAAAAGTAATTATAAAGGTGCACTCTACGTTGATTTTCTTAAATGTGTGGAAACAAGGCCTAACATCAAGTTTTCTATAAACATAGATAAACTCGACTACAAACCCTAGATAAACTCCATTTGGACATGATGATCCAAACTAACCTCTAGTTCTTTATGACTCATATCTAAGTTACAGCATAACCCATACCTAAGGTCCTCAATAAAATTTACTCCATAAGCTCTGATATCAAGCTGTCATGCCTTAAAATTTGGTGCCCAGGTCATTACAGTAAATCACATGTGTTTTCAATTTGCTATGCATTTAATAAGATTAATATATTTTTCCAAAATCATTACAAATATAGTTTTTGAGGAAATAAAATTGACCAGCAATTACAATAACTTTTCAGTAAGTATTTAAAAATAAAAACATTAGATGTAGATTTTTAGTAAAATTACATAAAAGCCCTTGAAAAATCTAAAATTCAAGTTATCATGTAATATTTCAAGTTTTGGGCACAATCATGTAGTTTTTTGGATAATCCAACTAGCAAAATTGAGAATTTTCATACGAGGTGTTCCCTGATATAATTAGAGTTATGTAAATCACATTTTAATCCTTATTTTTCAGAAAGTTTTTGAAAAACTCATCAATTTACAAATTTACACAAATTAGGCATCATAATTTTGATTTTCGAAATACCAAATGCAGAGATATAATAAATGGTTCTAGATTCTAATTTCTCATGCTTTTAATATAATTGTAAAGCATAAATATATGGATTTCGAAAAAATTCAAGAAAAATCATTTAATTTACATTGTTTTGCAATCCGTCATCAAATCTTAAATTTTCGGGCAAACAAAATGTCATATATAAATATGAAATGTTGTTCTCATCACCCTAACATGACTTGATAAAAGATCTTTGATATTTTAGATAAATAATGAAATTTACAACATTTGATTGTTAAAATTATGAAACAACACTATATACAATTCAATATTTGTATTATATAAGAATGAAACAAGGCTTGAAAACTAATTGCTATCACGAGAAATTGTACACAATCACTCATCGGTTAGAAGTGTTGAATTCACCCAAACGTAAACTCGATTCCAAACTTTATAGCAAACCAATGGATGCTCTCTCTCTCTCTCTCTCTCTCTCTCTCTCTCTCTCTCTCTCTCTCTCTCTCTCGTTTGCACATGGCTACTAAAGATTCTCTCTAGATTGGTTTATCTCTACAATGCCTTCACAAACGTACGCTTGAAGGGTTTAAAAAGACTCTTGCACTAATTTTAACCTTTTTTTACACCCCCTCCCTCCCCCCTCTCTCTCTCTCTCTCACACACACACACACACACACACACACACACATGGACACTAGCTCTAACTTAGTTCTGAAGTCTTAGTTGCAAAAGTAGTTCGCACAAAATTGATAGAAGATTTAGTGCAATGCAATTCTTACCCACACGCTGCCTAAAGTCTAACATTTTCTTATCCGATTTGGGCATTTTATTTGTCACATATGCTCTGGTAGATGATGTAGGATGTGAAACGGATACATTCTTCACATGGACCAAAAAAAGGATGAACTATAAATCAACCATAACTTTTGATCCGGATATTGTTACAAAATGCACAACCTATGAATTTTGATTGGAACAGGCCATCTGTCTGTTCATTTCGTGAGAAAACGCACACTTTCAACTCGAAAATAGAATTATAGAAAATTTTTACTATTTTTAGTAATTTTAATTTATGTTATATTTTTTTTTTAGAGTTATAGGATTTTTTTCTTTTTAGAAATTAGTCATAATCAGGATAATAGGCAAGTGCTATTCTAGTAAGTGTTATTCTATTGATAAAAAAAACTTTCTAGTTAAATTAGGATTTTTATTAAGATTAAAATATTGCTATTTTTAGTAATTATGAATTTTGATTTATTAGTAGTGTAATGGAGAAATCGTAGATAATTATTATGTATTATTTAATAAAATAATTTGAGTTTTATCTCTCTCTCTCTCTCTCTCTCTCTCTCTCTCTTTTAGTGGATTCAAGGACCCTTGTGGATTTAAGGTTTTCACATACTTGAGGAAGATGATAATCTTTCTTATCACACCTTTTCTGCGTTAGTGGACCACATGAAGATCGTTTCATATGCTAGGATAGGTGGTGATTGATGACCAATGGCTAGGGTTTCTCGACTTGGAAGATAGTCGCCTCTAATGAAAGATTTGAAATCTCAACATATCTTATTCAAATCAACCGACTATATCTAGCCACTGATCGTGAGAGATCAAACAATTTATGAAGGAGAGAGTTTGTCTCTCCAGTTAATTCTTTTTACCTTCCATACAATAGTTCTCTTAACTAAGCGCCTGATAGCAGCTATAGTTTAACAGTAATAATGTAAATAGAAAGTAAAGTAGACCGGAATTTAAAAAAAGTGATTGTCATTTTGTGGTCCCCAATTTGCACCGAAGGGCTATTCTACATTACATATGAGTTGTCAACAGGCTGGGCCTTGGCCTGGATTTTTAACTGTTTTGGGCCAGGCCTATTCAAAATTTTAATTTTAGTAGCCCGAGGCGAGCCCATTGACAGCCCTATGTGACATGTTGGCACGAAAGAAACAAATGCACGTGTAATTTCACATACAGCCGCTGTAAGCGCTCATTGCAAAGTAACTCTATCCAATATCTACTGCTACAGCATGGAATCGCTTTGAATAAAAAAGTGATCTTAGGAAAATGCTGCCTCAATTTGATTCCGTTTGAACTATTATGCGCACATCAATCGTTCCATTTTGAAGTTAGACATGGGTTCATCATATGAACCTCGGGAATTGATCACCTCCAGGCAACGCACCATCACGTGCCCAACAATCTTTCCCTACTAATATAACACTTTTTTAGGACATCTATGCCTTTAAAACGGTAGGCCCCACTATGAAGACCACTGTTCTTGAAAATCAGACTGATCTACTCTCTAGGTAAGCCACACCAGCAATGGACGTCAGACAACGACGGGTCCATTCTCTCTAGTGCTGCGGCTTATCTGACGACGAGACCTGCGTGGTGTGATCTTCATCTGGGTCTATCGTTTTCATGGCATGGATTTCTTAAATAAATGTCATCTCCTCGGGAAATATGGATTGATGATCAGTTCTCACGTACAACGCCATGTATGGAGCATGCCCTCCGATTCTTGGGATGCGGATTGCATGCTGACACTGCCGTAGCGACTCGCTGCTGGACGGTGCTTTGAAGGCCCCACCATGATGTGTATGTTTTATCCATGCCGTTCATCCATTTTGCCAGCTGATTTAAAGTAAATGGCCAAAAAAATGAAGCAGATCCAAAACTCAGGTGGACCACGCCATAGGAAAACAGCGGTGATTGAATGCCCACATGTGGTCCGCGTGAGGTTTGGATCTGGGGCACGGATTAGGTGTTACCCGGGTAACAGCTCAGTGGGTGTTACCCTTACCGTAGGGACTACATTGATTAGCATATCCACTCTGTTTTTCCGGCCCTTTTAGAACACGGTCCCAAATATTCAGCATATCCAAATCTCAGGTGGACCACACCATAAGAAACAGTGATGATTGAACTCTCACCGTAAAAACTTCTCAAGGCCCACAGTATGCAGATCCTTAATATTTATTTCCCATCAAACCAGTATTGGATGAAGGGAAAATACAAAGATTAGTTTGATAAAAAACTTCTACAAAAAGATTTAAATGGTCATTCACCACCTTTTCCAGTGGTGTGGTCTACCAGAGATTTGGATCTGCTTATGTTTCGGTATAACATCCTTAAATGAGCTGAAAAAATGGATGGGCCGCATGGATGTGAAACACGTTCATCAAGGTGGGCCCCACACACTAAGGGTAACACTAACCAAGCTGTTGCCCGGGTAACAGCTAATCCACTCCCTTGGATCTGCCTCATTTTTGAGCCGTGCCCTAAAATAATAACAGCTTGAATAAAATGATAACAGCTTGAATAAAACACATCATTTTGGGGCCCACAGAACACCATCCAGTAGCGACCTGGTAGTGTCAGTTTGCAATCCGCATCCCATTCTTGTTAAGCGTGAAAGTTTGGTATTTTTCTTTTACGAGCGCTTTATCTGCGGGCGACCAATCAAAGAAGGACTGTCCATGTCAAGGAGACCCGGTATGCAAGCAAAGCTGGGCGACCAAAAGCTCTTTTGGTCCCACTATGATGTCTTATATTCACTCTGCCCTGCGCCAGCTGATGCTCAGATGTGAGTTAAAAGTTGGGCTGAGTTCAGAACTCTACTGAGCGACAATAGGAGAAATGGTAAGGATTGAATGAACCAGTCGTGACCATTTTTAGTCTATAAGGGCACATTCGGATACCGCCAAAAAAGGTTACTTTTTCTACTTACAACAGTAGATAAGTAACTTATTTGAGATAAGTTTAGTTTTATGATCACTTATAAGTAACATTTTTATTTAAAGTTACTTAATCACTTCAATTTAATAAGTAGAAATCAAAATAAGCTACTCGAGGAATAAGTTGCTTATCTTAAGTAACTTATCAACCAAATGCGCCCTGAAAGTTTTGGATCAGGATGATATTTGATTTTTACCTTCATTTTGGTGGGAATCACCTTATGAATGAGTTAAATAGCATATACACATAGAGATGAGCCCCATAAATATTCCTTAGTCTAATATTAGCTAAAAATGGCTAAGAAGATGTCACATGAACATTGTGGTGGGCTCCACATTGTATTTGGTTAAGAGGCCCATAATAACTGGGTTGTACGAAATTTTACTTATTGTGCCTAGGTCATGTGTCTCGGTTACACCATCTAGGTTATGTTGGTTTTGGTTCATCAATCAATGAGGACTGTTTTGCTATTGGAGAGCTTATGGGGATGGTGACAAATGAAGCATTTATGATACATGTACAAATTAATAAATTTAGAACATTTGATTGCTTGAAGATTTAGAACATTTGAGTGCTTGAGATTGCCGATGATGTGTCACTATTTTCCACCTTTCTTTGCAAAGTTACACTCTTCAGGACACTTCGTCCTTCTTTCCATGCATGAATGGCTTGACTTCTAAAACTCACTGTTGCTTGTCGGCTTCAAAGCCTTTGAGTGCTAAAACCTTCATATATAGTCATATTTTGAAGCCAATTTTGTGAGAAACTTAGTACCAAAACTTGACTCTGTCCAAACTCAACAAGACTTGTTGAGTCAGCTTGACAACCCGGTCGACTCAATATGACTTGACGTGTCTCAAACTGAGTCAGCATCCCAATCAGGGACTTTTTAGCAATAAAAGAAACACTGCAGCTAAGGATATTTGAACCCAAACCAATATGTTGAAAGCATAGCCTTGTTAACAGCATTCCGTAAGCAAGAGTTGTACTCTTTTTATTTTTTATTTTTTTTATAAATAAATTTTATCTACAATAATTTCAATTACTTATTCACACCGCTAATTTCTTCAATTCTATATTACAATATCGGATCGAGTTAATTCTAGACTCAGTATAGGTCTTCGAATGAACCCGACCGACTGGACATTAATTGAGTCGAGCTTTCAGGTTGTCGAGCTATGATGCCAACTGACCGCACACCCTCTTTTGCACAAATTGAAATCCTGAGGATACCCATAAACATATATCGAGACTATTATTCATCCCGCATGCAGTAGGGCCCACCATTTTGGACGGTGGCAATTACACAACTCTATAAATCAACACCAACACAACACCACAAGCCAAGCAACCCACCAAAACCATGGCACCAACGCTAAGCTTAAAGCTTCTGGTAAACAAGAACACAGGCGAGGTGTTATTTGGGGAGGCTAAGAAAGATTTCATAGATTTTCTCTTCAGCCTCTTAGCATTTCCAATCGGATACGTTGCAAAGCTCCTCACAAAGCAACACACGGTTGGATGCACTGGAATTCTCTACGAGAGTCTTGAAAATCTCCCCGTTGAATACATACAACCCAAATTCGACAAAAATACCTTCCTCAACCCCAACCTGTCCATTCTGATAAGTGGTCCGGATCCCCCCCTTATGTTGCAAGATGGTGCTTCTAACAAGTCAAAGAAGTACTACTCATGCAGCAACTCCTACTCTCATCGCTACTACACAGATGTTGAGGGCATAGTGTGTCCATCTTGCAACAATAGAATGGGCACTGAGGTTGTCTATGTTGGGACTAAAGCCGCAGCGTGGGGATCGGAAGATGGAGGTTGCGTTAAGGGTGTGGTGACTTATATGGTGATGGATGATTTGGCTGTGATGCCCATGTCTACCATATCCAGCATTGCTCTACTCACCAAGTTCCAAGTCAAGGACGTGAGTGCACTCGAGGAGAAGGTTGTGGAAGTGGGGATGGATGAGGTACGGCCTCTCTCTCTCTTACTCCTTATAATCCGTCCAGGATGGATGAGGTGTGATGTATGAGACTACATCCACGCCATTCATTCGTATTGAATGCTCATTAATTTTAGGGCATGATCCAAAAAATGAAGCAGATCCAAATCCCAGATGGATCATATTTAAAAGCTTCTTGTAGGCCACAAAAGCTTTGGATCAAGATGATATTTGTGTGGTCTCTTCGTCTGGGTGGTTCTGACCTTATCAACAGGTTCGATGGCTAATAAACATTCCATTGGAATCCATAAAGTTTTTAATGGTGGGGATTCAATCACCACTGTTTCATGTGGTGTGGTCCACCGAAGATTTGAGTCAGCTTTATTTTGGGTTTATGACCTAAAATGAGCTGTCAAAATGGTTGGACGGTGTGGATTTAAGGCACATACATCAATATTGACCTCAGATCATCTACATTCGTCCAATGAATCTGGACAATAGACTGCCTTATAGTCTGCTCATCCATATCATTGATATTCTAGGTCCCACTGCTATCTATCCTGGTTCACACTGTTAGATGCACATGTCTTTTGATCAGGAATATCACACTCGTTTGAAAAAATGGGTAGTTAGTAAAAGATGACCAACAGTCCAAATTCAAGGGGTACGTGTGGCTCACTACTAACGAACTGCTTAGATTGGTCACACGTGTGCCATCCAACTGTGGGAATCAGGCTCCTCATGATGGCTGTGTTGCCATGGCCCTCAATTCTTTCAAAACCCTTTCACTGTCATGTGGCATACATGTACCTCAAACCGAACACTGTTAGCCCCACTTTAGACACAGAATCGCCCCAAAAATCAAAGCCATCGGATGATTTTTACCACTTTATCGAACACTTGTTGGTTGGATTTGAATCTAACCCGTTGATCAGGTAAAACAACCACATGCAAAGCTTAGGTGGGCCACAGTGGTTTGTATCTTGCATCAAACTCTTTGATCAGGTAAAACAGCCACGCATGCACAGCTTAGGTGGGCTGCAAGGGTTTGTATCTTGCTTCAAACCCATTGATTAGGCAAAATAACCACTTGCCCAATCCAAAATCTCATCAATGGTCTAATCAACGGCTGGGCCCATCCTCGATTACAAATGGGCAGCATAGGTGGGCCACCACTGATTTTTTTAGGGCTTCCGCTCTCTACTATGAGGCACATCCGATCAATGATCTGAATCAGAGAAAGAGGGATGAGGAAGGAGATTTATAGAAAACCCGGCCCATAGAGCTCCCTCCACCGCAATGATGACCCACTCGACCGTCTCAGCCACATTATTGATCTTGTGTTCGAATTATGGGGCAACAAATATGCCTCGATAATATATTCTCGTACCAGGGGATAAGAAAAATCAAGTCCGGCCAGGAAATCAAGCCCAACCTATTTATGGTGTGAGTTCCACCCGTGTTCGAATCCCGGGAGCAACAAATATGCCTCGGTGATATATCTCCCATGAGGGGCTAGGAAAAATTAAGTCTCTCCCACGTGAGGGGGACTGGAGTGTAAAGTGAATGGTCATGGTATGAAATAGGCCTGGCAAAATTCCACATGACCCGTTGACCCGCATGAAACCTGCATGAAAAAAGCAGTGTTCGGGTCCAACCTTATCGTGTTGGGTCACTAACAAGTTGAGCCGTTAAGACCCGTTAACATAACGGGTCAGGTCAGTGTTTTACCTGCGAACCCGTTTATCCAGTTAACATAATGGTCTAGATCACCAAACCATGGCCCGCCTATGAACCTTGGCACTCTATCATATGCAATGTACAAGTGATTCCTCATCTCACGAGTGAATCCTGTTGTTTTCGGTGATAGAATGGGCCCACTAGGTAGACCACAACTGTATTTTGGGTTAGACTGTCAGTTGTCCTCATCAACGGTGTGGCCATCTGATGAGTAGGTTGGCCTAATGAGTTAAATGGGTTGGGTTACGGGTAACCTGTTAAATTAACAAATGAGTTTGGGTTTCTAGATTTCAACTCGTTAATTAATGGGCTAGGTTTGGGTGAGCAAATTTTTGACAAGACACGAAAACGACATGACACGAACACGGTTCAACACGACCGGTTGCCAAGCCTAGTATGAAAGAATGGATGGTCTTACTAATCCTTTTAAGGTGGGCAATTTTGTTACATATATCCCTTTTTACGAGCCATAGATAGGATGGTTAGCATCATCAAACTAAACTAAGGTCCCACTTATACCCACGAACAACCTATGACATTGATCATATAATGTGGGATTCAATATTTTTTATTTAATTTTATCTCCTTATATATTATGCCTGATTTATTTATAATCCCATTTGTTAGGGTTTGGCTCTCCTAAAGGCTTTCTTGGAGTCGAAGACAGTACTCAATGACATCTTCGGAGTAAAGTTGAAGAAATTGCTTGTGCATTAATAAAATGTGACATTGTACACCAAGCATCTGCTATCCCGTTATGAATTAGTGTTGTGTGGGAATTCCGTACACATTATCTACAGGCAGAATTCCCAACAACATTAATGGATGATAAGAGATGTTAGTCATAAAATATCATGTGTATACTCTCTCTCTCTCTCTCTCTCTCTCTCTCTCTCTCTCTCTCTTTGTTTAAACCTTTCTAAGTACATGTGGTTGGAAATATTTATGTTGTTCAATATCTTAAAAAATATTATTGTGTGAACTCATTTATTTTGCATCAAAATCCTTTCTTCCAAGAACTTCAATAGAATAGTGGTTGTAAAATAATATTTCATCAGCCATATATTGTGGTGATTCCTTCTACCTTTATTAAGAAAATTAAAAAGGTTATATAGTGGCTCAATCCCAACTGACCCATTTGTTAGGTTGGTTGTCAAACTTGTTATTGGCAAAACAAAAATCACATTGAACATATTATATATGCTATATATATTTTGAGTAGAGGGGCTAGTATTTTTGTTAGACCTAGCCGATGGGGCTCATTTGCAGGCAACTACTAGTGAGTTGATCCTGCACAATTTTCTCTTGGAATGTCTATATATGGGAAAATATCCTTTGTCCAGGTGATGTGCCTATCTCTCGAATTGGACCTAATCAAGAGAAGATAGAGATGAGGTTCGATGTGATAGGGATAAACGCTTATTTTTATCACCCTACCATAACTAATTCCTTTTAATCCTCACCAATCCCTCCCTTGATCTCTTTCAATTGCTAGATCATTTTTGAGAGAAAATACGTGAGAGAAAAAAATTGAGAGGTGTACAAGAGAAATTAACCAGATTGTCTATTAGGTTTCCTTATACAATCTAAATCTTTGATCATATCTTTGATCATATTAGGTTTCGTCCTTGCCCATCCTATCTTTTCCTCTCTACTAGTTACAGTTGTTAGCTTATTCCTGAAATTGATGAAGATACCCTTAATAAGTGGCACCCGTGAATACAGAACTAGGCCATTCAACTCTAGGTGCTCAGCAGTTTGGACCATTTAAAAATAGGTGGACAATATATATTATATATATATATATATATATATATATATATATATATATATATATATATATATATATATATATATATATATATATATAGCTAACAAATGGGGAATTGGTAAAATAAAGCGACCCCTTAAGATGTAGATGCTGATTTCTAAAGAAAAATATTTTGGGTGGTTTTGTCTACTTGAACTAAAAATATGGCATTGCATACGTATACTCCATTTTATTACCTTTTTTATTTTTTCTTGAAAAAGAAACAGAGGCCTCGCTCTTTTCTTATCTTCGCCAATGGACCATTGGTCTTCAGGCTCATTTTAATTGAATGTGGATTGTTTCTTGTATTTTCTATTTTTTACTGTTCATTTGTTGGCGAGGATACTTTTGGGGCACCATCTATTAATGTGGGCCCTCAATCCACAGAACAATGGGCTTCACCTTGAGATTGAAAACCCGAGCTTACTTTGCGGATCCCAGAGGATTAGCCTCACTAAAGCACAAAAGCCTAACTTTGGAGGAACTAATCTGAACACAGATAGAGCTGTACATCAAGCCAAGTCGAGCCAAACTTTGCCCCGCTCGAGCTAGGCTTAACCAATGACCACAAATGTACTGTTTTCACAAACTTATATATATATATATATATATATATATATATATATATATATATATATATATATATATATATATAGTCGAGCCAAATCGAGCTGCGATTAAGCCGAACTTCGAGCTGAGCCAAATCGAGCTTGGGTCAGCTTGAGCTTGGCTCAAAAATCCTTTCGAGCTTGAAAAAATAGCTCAGCTTGGTTCAAACCTAACCTTTGAACTGATCCGAATCGAGCTGGTTCAAGTCGAGTTGAGCGAGCTAACTAAGCTAGCTTGGCTCGTGTTCAACTCTAATTAAACACAAGTGATAGACCAATAAACACCGTCGTCACCTAGAGGATTAGCCTCACTAAACACAACAGTCTACTGGGATGATGAATAGTAGTCAGCAAGCTCCAGGCCGCTGAGATATTGCCCACGGAGTTCATGACAATGAAATTTCCCATGATAAAAATGGTACGACACCTTACCTCGTTAAGCTTAAGGATAGTCTCTTTAAGAATAGGTAGCATAAAATTGGCAATTATTCCTTTCCTTCCAAATGTGCTACGCAAGGGCTGAGAAGATGAGCTTATCCCAAAAGGGAAATATGATCAATGCAATTTTATAATCAGTACAATTTTCTAGAGCTGTAAACGAGTCGAGCTGGCTTGGTTAGCTTGCTTGACTCGACTTGGGACAGCTCGATTCGAATGCTGGCTTCGAACCAAGCCAAGCCATTTTTCCATGCTCGAAATGAGTTTCGAGCCTAGCTCGATTTGGGTTTGGCTTGAAACTTGGCTCGATCGCGGCTCGATTGAAGCTCGAATTGGCTCGACTCGGTTGTAACTCGACTCGATTAGCTAGAAATGTATGTTGTTTAGTCCCACATTGGAAGAGAGCAAAGAAATGAGAGGTGAAACTCTCTATAAAAGCAAGTGGGGTGGTGTCAATGGGCTTTGGCCTTTAGGCTCGGATTTTAAACATTTTAGGCAAGGCTTTTGGGCCGGGCCTATCTAAAATTTTATTTTTTTTAGGCTTGATTTGGGCTCGAAAGCTCGGTTGAGCTAGCTCAATCATGTCAGTCCATCTCGAAGGCTAAGCCGAGCCGAGCCGAATACGAACCAGGGGGGTTATTGAACGAGCCTAGCTCGAACAAGGCAATGCTCAGCTCGACTCGGCTTCGTGTACAACTCTACAATTTTCTAATGTAATCAATTTGAAATTTCATCATGGGTATCGAGGTGGTGTTGGGAATACCCGGCAGTGGAAGCGAATCACACAAGACAAACCACAACAACAACAATCAAGCAAATCGACAATCCAGGATAAGGCAATCCGAATTTTACATGGAAAACCCGTCACGGGTAAAAAACCACGGCATAAAACGAATAATCCACTATGAATTAGAAGTTAAAAAAGATTACAGAAGAATCTAAACCTGGATCACGACCTACAAGAGAAATTCCAAGCTAACAAAGCTAATTCTCACATGAGAAGGACAAATACAACTCCTTCCCTCATCTCATAGAACTCCAAGTTTTCCCCTAGCTCTTTCTTTTGCCCTAGAACTCTTTCAATCCCTCTAGGATATCCGGCCCCAATGGTGGCAACCCTAATCCTGTATTAAACCCATTTAAATAGGAAACAATTGGAATTAGAAACAAATACCGCGCAAAACCACGCAATCGACATTGCAGTTTGTACACTGTTGGGCGCCCAACCCAACTTAATTAGATGCCTGACAGAATAAAAATCTGTCCAGAGAGTTCCAGCATAAATCCAGTTGATTATCGGGTGCCTGACAACCCTTTGTCAACAACACTTTCAGATTTCAAAAATTGATCCAAGTGACCTCGGGCACCCGACAACCCTGTCAGTATTCCAAGATTGAAGACAACCTCAACCGGCGAATCTCCCTACAGCCCAGGGAAAGATGACATGCACGCATCATGGAGGCTGTACGATAGGAAATAACAGGCAGCCATCCGGCCCCTTCTACTCATGGGACGTGGATTGTGCAATGAGGAGCTCACTCTGTGGCACCTACCGTAGTATGTGTTTTATCCACTCCACGCACCCATATTTCTAGCTCATTTTAGGGCATGCGCCCATTAGATCGATGTATGCATTTTATCCCTGCCGTCCATCAATTTTGCCAGCTCCTTCTAGGACAACAGACAAAAATTGAGGCAGATTCAAATCTCCAGTGGACGGCATCACAAGAAACAGTGGTGATTGAATGCCCACCATAATGTTTATTTGCTGTCTAATCTATTGTCAATTTGGTCCCAACGAAGGGAAAGCACAAATATCAGCTTAATACAAAACTTTTATAGCCCCAGGAAGTTATAACGATGGGCATTCCATCACCACTGTTTCATGGTCCACTCGAGATTTGGATTTTAGTTTTTTTAATCATGACCCAAGATGAGCAGGCAAAATGAATGGATGGCATGGATAAAACACATTCATCATGACGGGTCCACAGAGCTTCTCAGCACCGAGTGGGGACGTGGATGGCCTAATGACGCTCCCAGTAGCTAATGGTGCTATGTAGACTTACAGGATGTGTGTGTTTTATCGGCGCCATTCATACATTTTTCCACATCAGGGCCCAAAAGTGAGGAAGATTCAAATGGACCATACTACAGGAAATACTGGTGATTGAACGCCCACCATTAAAAATTTCTTGTTTTGGATGAAAAATTCATAGTTTGGGTCCCACTTTCATGGACTCATACCCATAGTGTGGGATTACACCATCTCTCCATCCATGGTGGGGCCAATATATCAACTGTTCGATCACCATCACTAAATGTGGACCCCACATGCACAAACTGAAATCCAGAGGATTAGGCGTATAATTTGTTTGTTCCTCTGCAAGTCGCTGTAGAAGAAGCTTAATACTATTAAGTGTTGTACGTGGGGCCTAGAAGTCCTTTTGACATTTAACCAGTTCTGACACCCCCAAAATCCGGCCGATCCAACAAACACATGGCCACACGGCTGTCAATGAGCTGGGCTGGCCTCTCGGGCTCTTGGGCTTGCCCTCTTCAGGTTGGACTTGGGCTGGCATACTAGGCCTGAGGTGCGGGCAGGGGCTTAAAAGTAAGCCCTTTTAAGCCCCTTTATTAATCCAGTCGAGCATGGGTGGTGCATAAAGGCCTGTCTGCCTAGCCCAAGTCCATGGCTGGTGCATACAGGCCTGTCCGCCTAGCCTGAGTCCAGGCCAAGCCGCTCGTTTATTGTTCCAAGGGTATATTTAAAAGTTACATCGCTTTATTGTTATTATTATATTTTTTGATATATACAATGCTAATTTAGATTAGACAATTTATTAGGAGCAATCAACATCCTGGCTCGAGCTGGGCTAGTAATTAACTTCTAGGGCAGGGCTTGGGCCTGACCATTTTGGTCCATCACGGGTTCTGGCCTGGGCTTAATTCCTACTATGCATGTTGGGCTTGGACTGACCTTGGCCCAGGCCGAACCCAAACCTTTGACAGCCCTACGTGGCTACAACGTGGATTTGGATGGTTATCCATTATTTTCTATGTTCTGGCCCACCCAATAAATTAATAGGGCTAATCTTTTGGAAATTTATAAGAGCTCACCTACTGCACGGTCAGATGACCTATACACATCATGGAGGCTGCATCATAGAAAATAACGGACAGCTATCCAAAAACCTCCAAATTCATGCTGGTGGCCCCATATGATGGTTGGATCAACCTGATTTTGGGGGCAGCCAACTTTCATGGTGGGGCTATCCTGGTGTACGTACAGGTTGGACGTCATACAAATGCCCTGGTGGGCTCCTCGCAGAGCACTTTTAGAATAATAAGCTCATTCTATAAGGACTCATGTTCCATTATTAGAGCCAAACGATACAGTAAATCGAGTGAGACGGACCGGAATTACCTAAAACACCTGTCTTACGCAGCAAGTGCAACATCCAAGCTATGTGGGGCAGACCACATGTTGTGTGTGTAAAATCCACTCCATCCAACCGCATACAAAAATTTCTATTAAAACCTCTATAAGTTCAAATAGCTCACCTGAGTTCTGCAACAGGCTGATTTTCATATCCTCCCTTCATCCCTATGGTTGGCGTCCCATATCCATTGTTTCCCATCGTGTGGGCCGTGAGGCCCACATGAGTTGTGGAGCTGGCATATTTTAGGCCCAAGGCCTAACATGGAGGTGAGCACCTGATGGGCAGAATGTATTTAACGTCTACAATACGGTGGCCCCATTGGGAGTTTTATACAATGCCTAAATCGAGGGTTGCAATGGATTCGGGTCCAATCTTTAACTTCTAATTTAAATCATATCAGGACATCTATGAATTATTTGGAGGGTCGTGATTCAGTGAGCGGCTCCTCACGTGATGGGCCCGATACATATCAGAGATCCATGCATAGTACAACACACTTGTCATAGATCTGGGCCATTCACCAGGTATGGCGCACCTGTAACACATCCTTTATTACAAAAATCAGGCCATTAGATTCATTAAATGGGCCATACATGTAGAATCAATTCTAACCGTTGGATTTTTTTAACTAGGGCCTTTTTTGCCATCCAAATTTGAACTACCTGACTAGCTTTTGGCTCAAATTCAACTGTGCGTGTGCTGGGTGTGCCAAAGGCGAATGTGCCTTGAATTGAATTGAACACCTGTTACCTCAAGCACCGAAATAACCTGAGACACCGGAAGTTTATATGGATCAGTTGTCTATCCAACCACCGATAGTGAGAGATCAAGAGATTTGCAAAGGAGAGAATTTGTCCCTTTGATTAATCCTTTCTACCTTTATGATGAAAGCACTTCATATTACGCCTCAATTCAACAATAACAATGTATATAAGAAGTAAAGTAGCTCGGAAGTTAAAAGTATGGAAACCAATTCACCCAAAAACTTGTAACGGTCCCTCAATTAACTCTGTAACGTTCCTCAATCATCTCTGTAACAATTCCTCAATCAACTTGAGTTTTTGTACATTAACTGATTCAATTAATATAAATATAGATGAAACTCATCACCCAAAGCAAGGGTGAGTTTTTCTCATTTTTCAACAAGCATTTTTATTAGTAATATTATTATGGTATCAGAACTTCTTGAAAGAGACTCACGTTGAAGTAATCATCATCTTCTACACTCCTGTCACAATGACAACCTTTTCATCAAATGTTTCACCTTCAACCCTTCAAACTACTCATATTCATAATCTTATTTCCGTCAAACTTGATTGCCATAACTATCTCTTATGACGCACCCAGTTTTTCCCTTTACTTAAAAGGTATGATCTTAAAGGATACGTTGATGTGTCACTCTCTTGTCCCCCTCGCATCCTCTATAATGAAAAAGACGATGAAGGATCAAGCACTCTTAATCCAATCCATGTTGATTGGCATAAACAAGATCAGGTATTGCTTGGTTGACTTCTTTCTCCCCTTTCTGAAACGGCATTGGCCCAAGTTGTCGGCCTCAACTCCTCATGCTCCGTCTGGCTCGCACTTTAGAAGCAATATTCATCTCGCTCCCGTGCACGAATCATGCAGATCAGATGAGAGTTGCAAACAATCCGAAAAGAAAGCTTGTCCATGACTGATTATCTTCAACGGACAAAGCAACTCGCAGACTCTCTTACTGCCTCAACCAATGCCTGAATCTGATTTGCAGCAAGTTATTCTCAATGGCCTTGATAAAGCCTAAGCTATGATGCCATTGTTACCACCTTGATGACAAGAATAGAGGATATCTCCATGGATGACTTTCAGTCTCATCTACTCCCATTTGAAATGCGTCTTGAAAATGCAGTCTTTGATACCACTACACCCACGGCTAATGTTGCCACTCGTACTTACAACACCCGATCATTCTCACATGGTAGATCCAGCTGTGGTCGGGGACATGGTCGATTTGAACCACAACCAACCTTAAATAATTTGATTGGTCTATGTCAAATTTGTGGCCGCAAGAACCATACTGCTAACACTTGTTGGCATTGTTTTAATCACCAATTCCAAGCTCCATCTTCTGCTAACCCCACCATATACGTGGCCACCTCCTCTCCAACAAATGATCTGAACTAATATCCTGACAGTGGCGCTGTTGAGCTCTGAATTGTGCATATTCTAATCCCAATTCATCACACATTATGTATGGTTTGCATGTTTAGAAGACTATTCTAATACATGTTTAGTGTGTGTAGGAATGAGAGAAAGACTTCACTAATTGGATGCCTAATGAGTCACTTTATACACACTGAAGATTAAAAGATTAAGTGCCAAAAGGTGGAAGAAAGATATAAGGGAGAAAGAGAAGGAAAGAAGAAATAGTGCAGAAAATTGCACTACCGACCTGTCGGCCATGGCCCATGACCGATCGTCTGATCGGTAGGAAATTCAAAATCAGAAGCCTTTGTTGCCAACCTTGCTGGACCAAAAATAGAGATGGAGCGTTGGAAGTTTTTAAGCAAAACTCACTGGACCAAATTTGTAGGTCGACGACTAGTTAACGGACCGTTCGATTGCGTAAAGAAGCTTGTTCTTCAAGCTCCGAATTTCTCTGCGTAAGTGCGTAATTCCTTATGCAATTCTAAAATCTTTCATACCATAGAGCATCAAACCTATAAAAGGACATATGGGGTTCATTCTTAAGGTATCCTAGAAGAGATTGAAGGTCGTGGGAAGTAAAGGAGAGCATTGTGGAGCATTTGCAACTCCGCTGACTTCGAATTTTTCTAGTTTTTATGCTTTTCTTTAGTCTTTCTTTTAATTCTAGTTGTAATATGACAATGCTCTGCTAGACCCTTTTAGTTAATGCTAAGAGGTGAAGCTTGTAGCCAATTTTATTTTTAATTCGTTTTAATTCAAGTACTTTTACTTAAACTTTGGATTTTTAATGTTCTAGTTTGAATAAAGTTGGTATTTTCGAATGTTTTATAAGAGTTTATGTACTCCGGACATGAATTCCTTGCAATTCTCTGAGATTGTTATATTGAAATTGATTATATTCGAATTGTAGTAATCCTAGAGCATATCATGGTCTCTTGGCAGGGCTGTTATTTTGAAGGCTACAAGTTCGAAGTCTATAAGCTTCATTAGAACTAGAATCTGATTTCCAGATTTGAGTGGGATTGTATACGATTGAATGCCTTATCTTCCAACTAAATGAGATATAGAACTTCGAATCTAGTTATATTTTATGCTTGATGAATGGATTGATATGTGATTGCTACAAGTGAATCCTTAAAGCCTTAGTTTTCTTTCTTATATTCTCAGATTTTCTTTTTAAGTTGTTGTTTTAGTTCTAGTTCTCATAATTAAATTTCTAAACTATTTTAATTGAAGTTGCTGAAATAAATTAGGATTGTTTACTTAATTATCTCTGGATCGAGCTCGGTCTTACAAAGTTATTACTACGTCGCAAGCCTTGCACTTGAGGCGAGTGAACAGGCGCCACCAATCATGTGACAGCTGACCTAAAAAATCTTAGCATACGATCTAAATATACTGGTCCTGAACAACTTCCAATTGGTAATGGTAATGGACTTCCCATTTCAAACATTGGTATGTCCACTCTCTCCACCATTCGTGATACATTTGTTCTCAAGGACATTTTTCATGTTCCCCAAATATCTACCAATCTTTTATTATTTCTAAATTTACACATGATGATGATTTGTTCTTTGAGTTCAATCATAATTTTTTTCTTGCCAAGGATCGGCGCATGTGGAGAGTGGTGCTTTGCGAACTGATTAAAAGGGGACTGTACTACCTCGAACATGATGGTGTTTCTAATAAAGTTTATTCTCCATCTGCTTTCATTGATGAGCAAACCTCCATGACCACTTGGCATTAATGATTGGGTCATCCCATGTTTCGAACTGTAAAAAATATTGTTGCATCTCAATCTCTTCCCATTAATAATAAAACTGTTGATTTTTGTGGTTCTTGTCAGTTAGGAAAAAGTCACAAGTTGTTATTTTCTTATAGTTCTACTATTTACAATTCACCTCTTGAATTAATTGTTTATGATATTTGGGGACCTGCACCGGTTACCCCACACGATGGTTTTTGGTATTACATTCATTTTATGGATGTTTTTGGTCAATACATTTGGATATTTCCTCTTGCACACTGGTCAGATGCTCTCTAAACTTTTATTTTCTTTAAAACTAAAATTGAAAATCTTCTTAATCATAAAATAAATCTTTTCAATTTGATGGTGGGGGCGAATACAAGAAATTTAAATAAATTTTTTGGCTTCCTATGACATCACTCATTGCTTTTCATATGCACGCACTCTTGAACAAAATGGTTTAGTAGAAAGTCGTCACAGACACATTGTAAAAACTAGACTTACCCTCATGTCGTGTGCCTTAGTTCCTACAATGTTTTGGTCCGACGCATTCCAAACTGCATTTTACCTTGTAAATAGACTTCCATCTTCGATTCTTCACAATAAAACACCTTTTGAATGTTTGTTCAAAACCATACCCGACTATCTCCATACACGTGTGTTTCCACGCGAGTGCCACCCTCATCTTAGACCATACGATACTCATAAACTCATATCTTGCTCCATTCCATGCATATTTCTCTTCATAAAGGTTACAAATGTCTACATCACCCCCACTAATGGAATCTATATCTCACATCATGTTGTATTCAACGAAGAGTCATTCCCCTTTGCTACGGCTCAAACAACACTCTCCACTGGTGGCGCCAACCTTGCAGACCCCTGCACTCTCACCACCAATCATACTACCCACCAACCCACATCCTACACAAACCATACCATCAAAACCGGATTTATCATTACCCCTTCCTATTACCATTGTTAACCCCAACAGACCATCCAAGCCTCATACCACTCCCATTTGTAGCATTGCCAAACTCTCGCATTGTGGTGGGTCTGGGTTTACTAATCCTACACTTTATTGAAGTGTTGTTGGAGCCTTGCAATTCCTTACGTTAACACGACTGGACATTACATTTTCTATCAAGAAAGTATGCCAATTTATGCATAATCCATCTGATGATCACTGGACTGCTATCAAAAGGATCCTACGGTACCTTAAAAATATGGCGTACGTCTTATGGGCTTCACCTTCGACCTTCGTCTTCCTTTGTACTCAGTGCATTTTCTGATGCGGATTGGGCCAGCTGTCCTGATGATCGTTGTTCTATAAGTGGCTATTGTGTATACCTTGGTCCCAACTTATATAATCTCATGGAATGCGTGAAAACAAAATATTGTATCTCGATCCAGCACAAAATCTGAATACCGTGGCAATCACCAATGCTGAAATCATATGGATTTAATTAATAACTTCTTCATGAACTTGGATTGTAGCATCCATCTCCAATATTATGGTGTGATAATCTAGGGGCAACCTATCTCACAGCCAATCCCATGTTTCACTGAGATAGATTATCATTTTATCCGTGAAAAGGTGGCTCGCCGTCATTTGGATCCTTTTATCTCTTCCAAAGATCAAATTGTTGATATTTTTACCAAAGGACTCAGTGCTCTTGACTTTTGTAATCTTCGGGGCAAGCTAACCGTCAATGATGGACAACTTAGCTTGAGGGGGCATATGTAGGGGTGTAAATGAACTGAGCCGAACCAAATACCATCGTGTTTGGTTTGAGTTTGATAACTAAAACTAAAGTTTGAGTTTGGGTTTGGTTTGTTTACTAATCAAATGAACTCAAACAAGCTTTAATCGAACCGAACTCAAACCGTTCACGAATAGTTTGGTTTATTAACAACCCTTATATGAAATATTTTAAATGCCTGTGTAAATGAGATTTTGCACTTTTAGAATTCATTGTAGGTTGGACGGCGTGGTATGGTCCACTTGAGCTTTGGATATGCTTATTGTGGGGCCCACCTTGTAACATATATTCCATATCCAAAAAAGGTCAAGACAATGAGCCTCTTACTGTGGGGCCCACCTTGATGCATATATTCCATATCCACTCCGTTCATACATTTCATCAAATCATTTCATGGCAGGAGCTAAAAAATGAGGCAAATTCAAATCTTAGGTGGACCATATCATAAGCAACAATGCTTTTTTAGCTATAAATGAACCCTATAGAGTTTAACCGAACCGAACTCATGCTTGTTTGAGTTTGGTTTGATTACTATTCAAACCTAAAAACAAGGTTTGAGTTTGGTTTGTTTACTAATCAAACGAACTCAAACGAGCTTTAGTCGAACCGAACTCAAACTGTTCACGAATAGTTTGGCTCATTAACCACCCCTAGGCATATGGAAAGCACTTCACCCAAAAACTTGTAATTGTCCCTCAATCAACTCTGTAATTCATATATTGATTCTTTGTACATTAACTGATTCAAACAATATAAAATATAGATGAAACTCATTACCTAAAGCAGGGGTGAGTTTTTCTCTTTTTTCAACAATCATTTCTAATAGCATTATTAAAAAGTACTCGAGTGATTCTCACGGTGTATGGTCCCCAAGTTGTAGCGAATGGCTATTCTGCACATGTGACATGTTGGCACGAAAGAAACAGATGCACATGTAATTTCACGCACAGCGGCTGTAAGCGCTCATTGCAGAGTAACTCCATCTAATATACGTCGCTGCCGCATGGAGCCGCTTTGGGAAAAAAGAATAAGCGATCTTTGCCTCAATTTGAATGATTATGTGCAGGTCATTGTTCCATTTTGGAGTTAGACGTGGGGCCATCACATGAACTCCGTAACTGATCACCTACCGGCAACACACCATCACATCACATGTCTTTGTGCCCGACAATCTTTCCCTACTAACCTGCATAACACTTTTGTGGGGCATTTATGCCTTTAAAAAGGTAGACCCCCCCCCCCCCCCCCCCCCCCCCAAAGAAGATCACTGTTCTTGAAAATCAGGCTGATCCACTCTCTAGGTAGGCCATGGGCATCAGACCATCACGGGTCCATTCTCTCCAGCGCTATGGCTTATCTGATGAGGAGACCTAAGTGGTGTGATCTTCATCTGGGCCGATTGTTTTCATGGCATGGATTTCTTAACTAAATGTCATCTCCTCGGGGAATATGGATTGATGCCACAATTGTGGTGCTGTTACATTTCGATGATCGGTTCTCACATACAACGCTATGTACGGAGCATGCACTCTGTTCTTGGGACGCGGATTGCATGCTGACACTGGCAGTAGCGACTTGCTGCTGGACGGTGCTCTGAGGTCCCCACCGTGATGTGTATGTTTTATCCACACCGTCCATCCATTTTGCCAGCTCATTTTATTGATAAGCCCCCCCCCCCCCCCCCCCCCCCCCCCCTAAAAAAAAAGCAGATCCAAATCTCAGGTGGACCACACCACAGGAAAAACAGTTGTGATTGAACCCCACGTGTGGTCCACCTGAGATTTGGATCTATCTCATTTTTGGCCCATGCCCTAAAATAATAACAGCTTGGATAAAACACATCATTTTGCCCCCGTAGAGCACCGTCCAGTAACGACCTGGTAGTGTCAGTATGCAATCCGCATCCCATTCTTGTTAAGCATGAAAGTTCGGTATTTTTCTTTTACGTGCGCTTTATCTGCGGGCTACCAATCAAAGAAGTAGGACTGTCCTATCTTTGTCATACGAGACCCCGTATGCAAGCAAAGCTGCCAGCCTAGATATGCCAGGGTCACTGGAAATTAAAGCGCTCTTTTTTGGTCCCACCATGATGCCAATTTCTTGCGTCAGCTGATGCTTAGATGTGAGCCAAAAGTTGGGCACATTCGGTACTCTGGTGAGCCACAGCAGCAGAAATAGTGAGGATTGAACGAACTACCATTGCAGCCAATTTTGACCCATATAAGCTTTGGATCATGATGCTTTTTGTGTTTTTCCTTCATTTTGGTGGGAATCACCTTAAGAATGAATTAGATAAGCATATACACATCACGATGAGCCCAAGAAAGCTTCAGGGGCGAGCATTTCTCATCCCCGTACTTTCTCTAGTTTGACCCACTGGAGTTTTGGATTTGCCTCAGTTTGCCTCTAATATTATGACACTAGTTTATGTCATAATATTAGCTAAAAATGAGTCAAGTGGGTGTTTTTTTTCAGTTAACACGTTATTACACACACCCCACTGTTAGCCAAACCCCACTTGGGAGTCAATACCAAGATCTCACTCAGTCTACCACTCGAGCTATGGATCTGTGTGTGGTGTGGCATGGACATTGGGGTGTGGTGGGCTCCACATAGCTTTTGGTTAAGGGGCCATGATAATTGGGTTGTGGGAAATTTTGTGTATTGTTCCCAGGTCATGTGTCTTGGATATGCCATCTAGGTCATGTCACTTTGTACTAGCTATTATGTTCTTGGTTCTTTGATCGCCTCAAAATAAGGAGCAAATAAAGACCGTCTCATTATTAGAGGGCTAAGGGGGATAGTAGAAAATGTAGCATTTATAGTGCATAAGCAAATCAATAAATTTGAAACATTAACATGCCATTATTTTCCACCTTTCTTAGCCATGTAGGACGCATCGCCCTTCTGTCCATACATGAATAGTTCGACAAACTACCAAGGCAAGACCGAATTTTGACTTCAAAGCTGTTGAGTGCTAAAACCTTACTATATAGTTATTATGAAGCTAAGTCTCCGAGAAACTCAGTCCCAAACTTGACTCTGTGCAAACTTGACAAGACTCGCTGAGTTGGCTCGACAACCGTCAACTTGACTTGACATGTCTCAGAACACTGCAGCTAAGGAGATTTGAACCCAAATCAATATGTTGAAAGCATAGCCTTGTTAACAGTATCCCATAAGCAAGAGTTGTACTCTTTTTTTTTTTTTTTTTAAATTTTATATATAATAATCTCAATTACTTATTAATGTTAAAAATAGATGCCTCAAATCTATGCTGAGAGAGGGCTGTCGATTGATCGACCATAGTAGATTTTGTACAGCAAGATCTTTGGACGATTTTGTGCAAGTTTGATTGGTCGAACTTGCATGGATGATCGATCAATCGATGCCTATCGATCGATCGGCCGATCGACCGACAGTTTACGTAGTTTTGTGCGGTTTTGCACGATTTGTTTCTATTTTTTGGTTTTATGCTATTTAAAGGGGTGTAATTGTGGAATTAGGGTATTGCTAAAACGTGTTTAAGGTTGAGAGAGTTTTACAGGGAGAAAATCTTGGGTTTCTCTTTGGGGGCAAGATTTGGGTAAGTTCTATCTCTTGTAACTTCTGATTTACAGTGCATTCATCACTTTGTGCCATGGTTTTTACCCGCAAGGGGTTTTCCACGTAAATTCGAATTGTCTTCTGTGTTGATTTTCTTTGTGTGAATGTGATTGTCTCGTTTGATTCTCTTTATGCTTCTGTGAGTTCCCAACAAGTGGTATTAGAGCTAACGTTGGATAGCAGATCGAATGTGAGACGAGGTATCGATGGCATCTGACATGAAATTCGACGTAAAAAGTATTTCGGGAAAAACAACTTTGAACTATGGAAGGTTAAGATGAAGGGCCTTTTAGTTCAGCAATGATATGCAGATGCACTCCTTGAAGAGTGACCAGAATTTATGAAAGAAGAAAAATAAAAAAAGATGAATCAAAAGGTCGATATTTCAATTCAATTGTGTCTAATTGATTGAATTCTCTATAATGTCATAAGAGAGAAGACTACGATTGATATATAAGCGAAGTTAGAGAATATCTACGTGAATAAATCTCTAGAAAATCGTTTGTATTTGAAGCTATAGTTGTTCAATTTAAAAATGGCAGAGAGGGCTGATGTTGAGAGCCACATTAGTAACTTTAACATACTCATTTGCAAATTGTTTGATGTAGATGAAGCAATAAAGGACGACGACCAATCATGTATCAATCCTGTTGAATTCTCTTCCAAGATCGTATGAGTCATTCAAAGGCTCTTTATGCGCAGGTAGGACTACCATCAGCATTGAGACTGTTATCTCAATCCTTCAATCGAAGTCGATGAGAAAGAAAAGCGGTGACGTGGGTTCTTCTTCTGACGCACTGGTTGTTAGGGGGAGAAATTCTGAGCGGGAAAGAGGATATTCGCGATCGATATCTAAATCCAATGGTAAGTTGAAGTGCTAGAGTTGTGGACATTTGTGGCATATAAAAAGGGAATGTTAGAATCCCAATTCTAAGAAGGAGAAGTCAGATGAATCTTCTAGGAAGGCTAATTTATAGAGGACGTGAGTAATGGTTGCGATGTATTGATTGTATCCAGATTTGGATATCTTAGCGATGAGTGGGTCTTGGATTCATGTGCATTGTATCACATGTGTCCTGACCGAAGGTCATTCGCCACTTACAAAGACTATGATAATAGGTCGGTATTCTTAGGTGATGACTATGCTTGCAAAGTTGTTAGTATTGGTTCGATGCGCATTGGGATATTCGATGAGATTGAACGCATCCTGATAGATGTGAGATATGTCCCTAGGTTGAAGAAGAATTTGATATCTCTTGGTGTACTCGAGCCAATGGAGTGCAAATTCATCAGTTTCGATCATGTCTTTAAAGTTTTTAAGGGGCACTCATATTGATGAAAGGATGGAAGAACGTGAACATTTATAGGTTGATTGGGAGCACTTCATCAGGTGGACCTACAACGTCTCTAACGGATTCCACGTTTGCACATATGTGACATGCGCGCTTAGGCCACATGAGCGAGAGGAGCATGAATGTACTTCCTGATCGTTGTTTAATTTCAGTTTTTTAAAAGTATTGATTTTAGTATATGTGAGCATTATATATATGGTAAACCATCTAGGTTGTCTTTTAAATCTGGGAAACATGTATGTAAAGGGGTTCTAGAGTATGTGCATTTAGATGTATGGGAGCCGTCGCCTGTAGTTTTTGGTGAAGGGTAATCATGGTTTGGTACATTCATTGATGACTATTCTAGAAAGGTGTGAGTTTATTTCTTAAAAAATAAATTCAATATTTTTTCCACCTTCAAGCATTGGAAGGCGATGTTGGAAAATCAATCAGGGTAGAAGGCGAAAGTGCTAAGGATAGATAACAATGGAGAATTCACTTCAAAAAAATTTAATCAATTTTGTAAAGATGAAGGGATTGTGAGGCACAACATAATGTGCCATACACCAAAGCAGAATGGTATGGTTGAGCAGATGAATCAGACTCTGTTGAAGATGGCTCGATGTATAACTAGTAATGCTGGTTGGGCAATGAGATGTGGACTGAAGTTGTTAACACGACTTGTTACCTGGTAAATTGGTCCCCTTCTACAATTATTGATTATAGAATTCCAAAGTGTGGAGTGGTCAGCATGTTAACTACCCGAGGCTGCGAGTATTTGGTTGCGAAGCTTACTCTCATGTACTGTTAGTTAAGAGAGATAAGCTAAACCAAATGGCCAGAAAGTGTATCTTTATGAGGTATGGTGATGGTGGAAAGGGATACAGGCTGTATAACTTTGTCACATGGAAGATCACATTTAGTTGGGATGTCAGGTTTGATGAAGGGTCCTTGTTCTATAAGGATGAACTCAAGGAACCAGAAAAATCGGAAGTGATTGATGTTCAGATAAATAGAGATGTGGGACATGGGCCGTGAGTGAAATGCAGACAGAGGTATAGGATCAAGTGGAATAGACACCTGTGAGAATGAATCTACAAAGGGATTGTAGGTTACTGACTAGGAGTGGGGATGACTCAAATGTTGCATTTGCTCTCATTACGGATGAGGGGGATACGTGTCACGCCCCGAAATCCGGACTCAAAGTGTGAACCCTCCGTCCCAGTTTACGGGGTATAACTAGTGCACTAAATGCATTTATAATGTTAAACCACTTTAAGAGGCGTAAAATAATGAAAATTCTAAATTACCATTTATTCATGAAATATTCAATTATAAACTAAGTTCACCCATTTGGGACTTTGTTATATGTTTACTAATTATTGAAAATAACAAAATAAAATAAGAATAGTCTAAACGTCTTGGTTTAGGGCGGTCATTTCTTCCTTGGTTAAATTAGGCCAATAATCCTGCGGTTCCTCTAGCGGTCTCATTTCATTATCAGGGGCATTCTTTGAAGGTTCAACGTCCACATCATCTGTATATTTTTAATCCACAATGTTAGCTGGAAAGCCCAGTGAGTAACCCAATATGGTTCACATGCATTTCAATTAAGCAGGATAAACACATGCCATTAAATACATGTAATACATAATTAATGCACGAGTGAATTTAATATGAAAAGATGCATCAAGTGGGCATATATTCAGTCTTCCACTTGCTTCAATTGGATCCTATCAATCGGCTCCCCCTTCCTTGTAGGGCGGACTTCCACATGTTAGTGGGCTTCCAGGATGGTCCCTGGGTAACCGGGTACTTAAGTACCTACCAGTCTTTCAGAGTCGAACTCCATACACAATAACTTATGAATGGGTGCAATAATTTACATCCGTACATTCCATCTCTCCTTTTGAGAGGCAACATTTCATGACATTTATTATAATTGGCAATTATTTGAATAATATTTAAACGAGCATCAATCAACATCACATATTACATTCATCACACAACCTACTTATTTAAAATGACTAGAAAATTGTTGGGATGTACTCACCTTTTGTTGGGTGATGCGAAATCCAAAGGTTACCCCACCTCCAACCGACTAACAAATCATTGTGCATAAACAATGTTTAATTAATTTGGATACTATAAATGGGTATTACTTTGTGTTTGGTTTGCGACAACTCAAACGTTGGTCCATAGCTTAAAATGACTCATGTGTGGTTAGTCTCAATTCCACAAAATAGAAGTAATCTCGACTAATACGATAGTTCAGAATGGATTAAGGTTTCTAATGGTTTCAGGAAATCATTTATAGTTTAATCATTTGTTCAAGGTATGTTGAGTTCGGGAGTGTTCCCATATTGATTATTTGAACTAATTTACACTCATAATTTCTTACGAGCATCCTTATGACGACTATTTATCATCCGTCATTAGTTTGATTAATTGTGAAAACATACCTTTAGTATAATTATTTATAAAATAGACCATAGACATAACTATTTGTAAAGTAGTCTAGGTACATGACTATTTACAAAATAACCCATATGCATAACTAGCTGCAAACAGTTTATGTACATAACTTAGTCGTAAAATAATTCATAATCTCCACTGATTACAAACAAATTCAATGTGATTTGTGTCTTTTATTGAGAGAGTATCATAAATGTAAATACAATAAAGATTATGGTTATAAAGTTAAATGATACAAGATGCATTATAAAAAGAAGAAGGGTGTAAAAGTCTTTTTCAAACTAACACCTTATGCATGGTAACCATGTAAATGACACCAAAATGATTTCAATGGCCGGTTTGATCTATATAGTGTGGTCAACTTATTCAATAATCTTCCCTCATCTTTGAATTCATGTCTTAAAATAGGATGGTCCATCAAGTGAACGGTTTAGATGAAGTGAGATGATGGTATTCCAAAATTTTATACAAAGAACTAAAAGGGCATAGGATATATCTCTCATCCTAAGGCATCTTAAAAGTTACATTTAATGTTATTAGTGTGGCCCACCAGAGTATTATATCTGATTCATATTTTGCCCTGCATCTTAAAATAATGCTCTTGATTGGAAGGATGGTTCAGATCATGATTTGTAATTTAGTGGGCCCTACTCTATCTTTTTGTGGCCCTATGATGATTTTAACGTCCCAGGGCGTTGGTTTTCTCATTCTAGTTTCTACTTTGGACAATTATTTAGACTTTACAAGTAGTTCTGGTCGTGGTTCAGATGGATATCCATCACTCATATATATGGATGATCATTTGGACCATGAAATGACAATCATAGATTCACGGATGCATGGCTCTAAATCTGTTATTATGAAGGGATTAAAATTAAAGGCTTTCAGAGGGCTTAGAATGGTTTGAACAGTGCTCACTGATCCATCTAGTGAGGCCTACTCGAACCTCTGTTTGGGTTCAAATTTGGACGCCAGTCCTAAAATTAGATGGAGAATCAATTGGATGGAGTGGATGTACTAAATACATAAAGGTGCGTTCCATGAGTGAGGCCCCCACGTTAACGTCAATTGCTTCCAATGCTGGACGTTCCAGTGTCTCCAGCAAGGGATTTTCTTTTCTTTTCTTTATTATTATTATTATTATTATTATTATTATTATTATTATTATTATTTAGCCTAACATGTGGGGTCTATTAGAGATCTGGTCCGACCATTGGGTCGGCCACCTCTTTGTGGGCTCACTAAAATTTGAAATATAACAAATTCACCACAATTACCTTAATAATAAAATAAAGCAATAATAAAAAGAATTTAAAGGCTATCATTTATCCAATCGATGTAGCCTATTTGTAGGTCCAATCGATCTGAATTTCATGGCCCATGTACATTTTAGCCTTATGGTCATTATGACTCATTCAGATCGATTCTGGCCCACCTAAATAGTCCCCACCAATCAAGATCTTATATTTGAGGGTTAAGATAAAAATAGGATCTTTAGATCCATACAATGAACGGACAGATGATCCAACCTGTTCATTGGTTGGGTCTGGCCCACTTAAATGAAATAGAAGGAAAGGATTGCCTACTTTATTTAGCCGCAAGATCCCTCCGTTCCTCATTCTTTCTCTTCTTTTCTCCCTTTCTTTTCTCTCATTTCTTTTACGATGAATAACCTCTCGTTCTCTCTTTTTAAAGAGGAAGTTTGTTGAGATAAGATGGGTTGTTTGAGATAAGATAAGTTTGAATTTCAAAATTCGTATTTAGAGCAAAAAAAAAATAATTATATTCTTGTAAGTGATAAGACTTGATCCCTAGTCTTCCCTCTCGCTTAAGATAGCTTTAACCAACTAATCCATGCTTTTTTTTTATTTATTATCTTAAATTTATTTACTTAAACCTATTATTGTTCATAAAAGAAAATTTTCCTACCGAAATTTTGGGGTCGTTACATTCTACCTCCCTAATAAAAATTTCGTCCTCGAAATTTACCTGGGTTCTTACTCGAATAGAAGAGGATATTTTTCGTGAATTTCTGACTCTTGTTCCCATAATGCTTCTTCTGTTTCATGATAATTTCACAGTACTTTAACTAACAGCATAGTCTTATTTCGTAATACATGCTCCTTCCGGTCTAAGATACGAGTCAGCTTTTCTACATAAGAGACGTCTTCTTGAAGTTTCAGGTCATGCCAATCTATCGTATGCGAAGTATCTCTTTCGTACTTTCGTAGCATAGACACATGGAATACATTGTGAACACTTGCAAGTTGAGGTGGTAACGCGAGTTTGTAAGCTGCAGCTCCTATTCGCTCTATAATCTGGAATGGATCGATAAAACACGGAGCTAGTTTTCCTTTATTTTCGAATCGCATTAATCCCTTCATTGATGAAACTTTGAGGAAAACGTGATCTCCTTCTTGAAAAATGTAAGTCTTGTCTTCTGTTGTCTGCATAACTCTTTTGATGACTTTGAGCTGCTAATAGACACTTCTGAAAGAGTTCAACCTTTACTAAAGCTTCCTGAACAATGTCGATTGGGACCAATCAAACTCTTCTCACCCACTTCTGTCCAGCAATTAGGTGTTTGACAAGGTCGCCCATATAATGCTTCGTACGGTGCCATACAAATACTAACTTGATAGCTGTTGTTGTAGGTGAACTTAGTAAAATGCAGATTGTCGTCCTAACTGCCTTTGAAATCGAGAGCGCATGCACGTAACAAGTCTTCGAGTATCTGGTTCACCCTTTTTTGTTTGCCCATTTGATTGTGGATGATAAGTCGTATTAAAGTTCAAAGTCGTACCCATGGCTTCTTGTAAACTTGTCCAGAACCGTGATGTGAATCGAGGGTCACGATCTGAGACGATGGAACTCGGTACACCATGCAACCACACTACTTCTTTGATGTATAGTCTGGATAAGACATCCGATCCACAATTACCCAAATCAAATCGTGCTTCTTTTGAGTCACGAGTAGCCCAACTATAAAATCCATGGATATACAATCCCACTTCCATTCGAGTATCTTCAACGGCTGAAGAAGTCCGAACGGATTTTGATGATCAGTCTTCACCTGCTGACAGACAAAACACCATGACACATATTCAGCGATATCCTTCTTCATATTTGGCCACCAATACAACTGGTTTACGTTTTGGTACATCTTTGTACTTCCAGGGTGAATCGTGAACTTTGTTCGGTGAGCTGTCTTCAGAATTTCTTCCTTTAATTCAGGTACATTCGGTAAGCATAGACGATTACGATACCGAATACCTTTATTTTCCCAAATCTTCAATTCCGAAGCTTCTTTCCCTTGATGTTTAGCTATTACCTGCTGTAACTATTTACTACTTTCTTGGGCTTCTATGATCCTATCAGTTAAGGTTGGTCTTATTCTGAGATTTCCAACCGAACACGCTCATGATCACGAAATAATAATTCTACATCGAATTCCTTTGCATCATCAAGCATTTTCCATTCGTGAACTATGAGATTTGCCATGATTTGCTGCTTATATTCCTTCCCGCTGAGAGCATCTGCTACTAAATTAGCCTTCCCAGGGTGATAAAATAACTCGAAATCGTAATCTTTCAGAAATTCCACCCACATTCGCTGTCTCATATTTAGCTCCTTCTGAGAGAACAAATATCGTAGGCTTTTATGATCAGTGAATAAATCAAACCGCTCGCCATACAAATAATGCCTCAAAATCTTCAAGGCGAACACAATAACGGCTAGTTCCAAATCATGTGTAGGATAATTATATTTATGATTCTTTAATTGCCTTGACGCATATGCTATCACCTTGCCTTCTTGCATCAATATGCAACCTAAGCCTAGGATAGATGCATCGGTATAAAGTATAAATTTCACACCTTCCTGTGGAAGGGTAAGAACAAGGATAGTAATTAGAAGTCTTTTCAACTCCTGAAATGCTTCTTCACATCTTTCGGTCCATATAAAAGGTACGCCCTTCCGAGTCAAGCTGGTTAACGAGCTAGAAATTTTGGAGAAGTCTTTGATGAATCTCTGGTAATATCCAGCCAGACCAAGGAAACTTCGGATTTCTAACACATTAGTGGGTTGCTCCCACTTGATGACTGCTTCAATCTTTGCCGGGTCTACTGCTACTCTTTCTCTGGAAATAACATCGCTGAGGAATTGAACTTTCTCTGCCCAAAATTCACACTTTAAAATTTTTGCATAAAGTTGGTTATCCTTCAGAACCTGCAAAGCTGTCCTCAAATGTGTCTCATGCTCCCTACTAGTCTTAGAGTAAATCAATATATTGTCGATGAATACGATAACGAACTGATCCAAATACGGCTGGAATATTCTATTCATTAAATCCATAAACATGGCTGGGGCATTGGTCAACCCAAAAGGCATAATTAAAAATTCATAATGCCCATATCGTGTTCGGAACGCTGTCTTGTATATATCTACTTCCTTGATTCGTAGCTGATGGTATCCCGACCTTAAGTCGATTTTAGAGAAATAGCAAGCACCCTTCAACTGATCGAATAAATCGTCGATACAAGGTAATGGGTATTTATTCTTGATAGTCAGCTCATTCAGCCGACGGTATTTGATACGAAACCGCATATTAATATCCTTCTTCTTTACGAAAATTACCGGCGCACCCTACGGGGATGTGCTAAGTCTTATGAAACCTTATTTTGTTAATTCGTTCAGCTGATCTTTCAACTCCTTTAATTCCACTGTTGACATTCGGTATGGTTGAATAGAGATTGGTGCAGTACTTGTTAAGAGATCGATACCGAAATTGACGTCACGTTGAGGTGGTAATTTAGGAATGTCCTGAAAAACCTCGGTGTACTCACTCGCCACCAGAATTTGATCAAAGGTGTGCTCTTGTGACTCATATTCCTTTAGTATCATGGTATGTATAAATTCTTTACCCTTCTCTATGACTTGCATTTGGAATGGTTCTTTGCCAGGAATAGAGAAAGTAACTGACTTATCATGACAGTCTATCTTAGCTCGATTCGAGGTAAGCCAGTCCATACCTAGGATTACATCATACCCTGGCATGTCCATCATAATCAAATCTGCTGGCATAAGTACACCGCCAATATTGAGTTGACAGACTTTACACACTTGGTTCAAGACTACTGCCTTTTCTATAGGTGTCTCAACTGAGATTGTTTTTCTAAGGTGTTCTAGTTTAAGGCCTAATTGTTCCACTACAATAGTTGATATGAAAGATAAGTTAACACCAGAGTCGAAAAGAATAGTAATGGATTTATCGCGAATATTCGCCATACCTTCCACCACATTATTGTCCACTTCTGGCTCAGTAGTTGGTGCAATCGCATATACTTTTCCTTGCATAAGTTGTTGTCTAAACTGCTGTCCTCCTCGATTCTGAGAAGTCGTAGGTCAAGCTGGCTCTAGGGGCTGATTTTGTTGGAACTGTTGCGGCCTAGGAGGTAACGACTTTGAAAATTGGGGATAGGGATTTGCTGATCGCGATGCCTGAGATGTCATGCCTGACTGTTGAGTTATAGCAGGGAACTGCGCACGGAAAGGTAAGGAAGGTAGTAAGCCCATGTCACGAAGTCGGGTCCTACAGTATATTGCTTTGTGTCCATAGTTATTGCAGTGAGCACAATTTTCAACAAAGAACTAGTCCTGATTATTCTCCACGAAAGTTGGCACATTAACCCTTTGCCTCTTCTCTAATATTGTTGCTGACTTGGTGCAGAGTTAGACTGACTTCCAGTTATTTGAGTGTGAGATTTTGGAATCTTTCATTATCCATTTCAGCCTTGAATGCTTTGTCCACAATCTCAGCATAGCTTTTAATAGTGTCGGTGCAGAACTTTCTTCGAAAATTTTGACGAAGTCTTTTATTAAATTTAGAGATTTTATATTCTTCATCTTCCAAGATTTTCGGAACATATTTGGACAATTCTGCGAACTTAGCCTCATATTGAGCCACAGTCATTGAGCCTTGTTCTAACTTAGTTAACTCGGCCATTTTCTGATTTTTGTAGGTCCGAGAAAAATACTTCTCACGAAATTTCTTCTCAAACTCTGCCCATGTCTACTCATGATTAGCTTCCACCACCCGCTATGCCTCACGCCACCAGACATCTGATTCTCCTTGAAGGATGAATGAGGCCAATCGAACCTTTTGATTGTCAGGGCAGTTCATTGCTTCTAGTACCTTCTCTACTTGGACCAACCAATCCTCAGCTATAGTTGGATTTGTGGCACCCTAAAATACTGGAGGCCTAAGTTTGGTGAACTTATCCAGCAAGTCCACTTCTCGTGGTTGTTCTAATCTCATTGGCACTGTTTGTCGACTTCCACGTGGTGCTTGAGTCATGTCAGCCCACTGTGCAGCAAACTGTTCCTGTTGTGTTTCATCATTGCCGCCATTTGGTGAAGTAATCCGAATGCCGCATCCAAGGGTTGAATGTTGGGTCCCGCAAGATTCGCCTGCGTTGTCCTAGGAGACACTGGTAACCGAGTATTGGGCCCTGCTTCATTTTGATTTGCCGTTGGTGGGGGTGGTGCAAGATTCTATTGTTCCTCAAAGTTTTCTTCTTCTTCCATATCATTTTTATCTTGTTCTCAATTTGACGCCTTTTCTTCTACCACTACTGCAAGATTCACTACTGGTCCTTGGGCCACAGTTACACTTATTGATGAGCCTATACCACGAAGGCTTTTGAATTTTCTAGGAGCCATAATCACCTAGGAGGAATAACGAAATTTAGTGCCAAGGAGCCACTAAGGGGTTTATTGTACTTAAATAAGAAACAATAGTGAAGGTATACATGTGGAAAATTTACTTGATGTACATTCAAGGTCGGTTTCAGCATTGATTTGTTACCTTATTGATTATATTTTTACACCAAAATTTTTATGTAATTTTATTGATGAGTTCACTTTATTACTGTAAAATTTCAGATTTTTTTGCTAATTACAAAATTTTCTAAAATTCCCAAAGTGTAATCTGTCTAGAAATAGATACTTTCTGACCAGTCTTCACAAAATTTCTAAATCTGTACAGTATATGATGTTTTCAAATTTTTAACTATTTTTTCTAACCTGCACTTGTCCAGCTACAATTAAGATTTTGAAACACCTAGATCGGAGCTATACTTTAATAGATACGAATTTTATAAGTAATTATAATTCTGCTGTCCATTGTTGTCTAGCAGAATAATGTTCATGATAATTCTAATACTAATCTACTACTTTATACAATATATTTTTATATAAATTTTTTTTATAGATTACATTATAGGTTTACTTATTTGTCATAAAATTTTAACTTGTTCCAAAAAGTATAAAATTTTATAAAATTCGTATATTACAATTTGTTTGGTATTTAGGACATTTCTGACTAGTCTGTAGGAATTTACTAATTTATTGTAATCACTAATGGGTTCATATTTTTGACTAATTTTATATTAAACTAAACCTACTTAGTTACGATCGGGCTTTTTAAATCACACTGATCGGAGTTTTATATTAATAAATATGAATTTTACAAGTATTAATAATTTTGCTGAACATTGCTGTCTAGTAGGATTTTGTATTATAAAATCATCTAAAAATACCTAATTGCTATAAAATGAACTATAAATCAATTATCAATAACAATAATGCACTTTGAGTCTATATTGGACTCCAGATGAGCTGTAAACATTTCATTTTTTTTATGGATTTCTAATTTTGATTTTTAAGTTCTCCACATTTACCACAATCATTTAGGAAATGTCATAAGTTTGGTTTCTAATTTTCAGGGCTCTACCATTTATATATAAGAGTGGGGTCATAGTCTACATGTCAACTAGGTTTTTAAGAAAAGCCTCTCTCTAATACCATTCTGTCACGCCCCGAAATTCGGATTCAGAGTGTGCACCCTTAGGCCCAGTTTACGGGGTATAACTGGTGCACTAAATGCATTTATAATGTTAAACCACTTTAAGAGGCATAAAATAATGAAAATTCTAAATTACCATTTATTCATGAAATATTCAAGTATAAACTCAGTCTACCTATTTGGGACTTTATTAGATGTCTACTAATTATTAAAAATAACAAAAAAAAATAAGAATAATCTAAACGTCTTGGTTTAGGGCTGCCACTTCTTCCTCGGTCAAATTAGGCCAATAATCCTGCGGTTCCTCTAGTGGTCCTATTTCATTATCAGGGGCATTCTCTGAAGGTTCAACGTCCACATCATCTGTATATTTTTAATCCACAACGTTAGTTGGAAAGCCCAATGAGTAACTCAATACAGCTCACATGCATTTCAATTAAGTAGGATAAACACATGTCATTAAATACATGTAATACATAATTAATGCAAGAATGGGTTTAATATGAAAAGATGCATCAAGTGGGCATATATTCAGTCTTCCACTTGCTTCAATTGGATCCCATCAATCGGCTCTCCCTTTCTTGTAGGGCAGACTTCCACATGTTAGTGGGCTTTTAAGATGGTCCCTGGGTAATCGGGTACTTAAGTACCTACCGGTCTTTCAGAGTCGAACTCCAAGCACAATAACTTATGAATGTGTGCAATAATTCACATCCGTACATTCCATCTCTCCTTTTGAGAGGCAACATTTCATGACATTTATTATAACTGGTAATTATTTGAATAATATTTAAACGAGCATCAATCAACATCATATAGTACATTTATCACACAACTTACTTATTTAAAATGACTAGGAAATGTGTTGGGATGTACTCACCTTTTGTTGGGTGATGCGAAATACAAAGGTTACCCCACCTCTAACCTACTAACAAATCCCTATGCGTAAACAATGTTTAATTAATTTGGATACTGTAAACGGGTATTACTTTGTGTTTGGTTTGCGACCACTTAAACATTGGTCCATAGCTCAAAATGACACATATGTGGTTAGTCTCGATTCCATGAAATAGAAGTAATCTCGACTAATACGATAGTTCCTCCACATTGTGGCACAAGTGATCATGCCACATCTCTTGTGAGATATTGGAAAGACTTGTGCGTGAAGGAATTCTTTACTCTCTAGGCTTCTCAGACCTTAGGGTTGTATAAACTACATTTAAAGGTTAATAGACTAGAAAAAAATAAAAAATAAAAAATGGTGTCGCTGGGATTAGAGAACTCTTAGAAGTGATATATACAGGGATTTATAGACCGTTTCCTACAATATCTTGGAATGAAAAGAAATATTTTATTACTTTAATAAATGACTACTCTCATTATGGGTACATGTACGGCCGTGCATATACTAAAAAAGTCCCATGTAAAGCTGTATCGAAAACTCTATATTAATTGTAGACATGATGAAAGGTTAGTCTACGATTTTTCATATATGGAATTATTCTACAGATGCCAAACTGTATAGCCTGCATAAAAGAAAGCTTGACTCTATAATAATTAGTTGCTTCTTTAAAGGATACCTAGAAAGATCCAAAGGATTCAGATTCTAATATCTATTCTGTTATTTGAGAGTCATTGATATTGCGAACACTAGGTTTATTGTAAACACTGAAGATAGTGGAAGCCTAAATTTTAAAAATCTTGTATTTGAAGAAGGAAGGATTGTGATCATTCCAAATAGCATGATCGTCCATCCAACAATGAGCCTAAGATCCCTATAGATGGCCATATAGTTTCAAATAAAACCCACTAATGAAAAAATGGCAAACCCAATTTAGAATATTGAGCCCTTAAGAAGATCACAAGAGAACGGAGATCTGCGATTTCGGACGATTATATCGTCTATCTGTAGGAGCATGAATTTGACATTGGTGTGGAAAAAGTTCTTGTATCCTTTTCACAAGTCGAACAAAGTACGAATTGTTCTCATTGGTTTGATGTCATGAAGATTGAATTAAAATTTGTGGATGATAATAAAGTTTGGAACCTTGTTGAATTGCTAGAAGGGATTAGACGGATTTGTTGTAACTGAGTGTTCAAAACTAAATGGGACTCTTAAGATAATATCGAAACGGAAAGTTAGAATTGTTGCAAAGGGTTTAAGTCAGTGTAAAGACATTGATTTTAATGAGACTTTATTGCATGAATCTAAGAAAGTCTCTTTTAGGATCATCATAGCTCTTGTGGCTCGTATGAATTTGAAGCTACACATGTCATCGTTGGATTTTGGATGTTAGATCGAGAGCCATCACATGAAAACCAGTAACTGATCACCTACAGGCAATGCACCAAAACTATGTGTCCAACAACCTTTCCCTACTAACATAACATTTTTTAGGACATCTGTGCATTAAAATGGTGGGCCCCACTATGAAGATGACTGTTCTCGAAAATCAGGCTGATCCACTCTCTAGGTAGGCCACACCAGCAATGGGCGTCGGGCCATGAGGGGTCCATTATCTCCAATGTTGTGGTCATCTGATGAGCAGACCTGCGTGGTGTGATCTTCAACTGGGCCCACTGTTTTCATGCCACGGATTTCTTAACCAAACGACATCTCCGCGGGAAATATGGATTGATGCAGTTGTGTGGCATTGCATTTCGGTGATCGGTTCTCACGTACAACCCCATGTGCGGAGCATATGCCATACCTTCCTTGTCCAACATTGAAGTTAGGCATTCTTCTTTTACGAGTGCTTTACCAAACAAAGAGCTAGGAATGTCCTGTCAAGGAGGCCTGGAATGTAATCAAAGTTGCCTGCGTCGACACGCCAAGTCACTCGGAAGCTTGGGACCACCAAGATGCCTTTGTTATTCTGTACACCTGTCGCGCCACTAATGCTCAGATGTGAAGTAAAACATACTTCAGGAAACCGGAGAGAATTTTTGCAACACCGGGTGTAGAAATGACACCACCATGATGTATGTGTTGTATCAACTCGGTTCATCCATTTTGCGAGATCATTTGAGGGTATTACACAAAAAATGTGGCATATCCAAATATCTATATATATATATATATATATATATATATATATATATATATATATAAGTACCAATAATAGTGGATATAACAAGTGAACCCAACACAGAAAATAGTGGGGATTGAACACCAACCATTAAAAAGTTCTTGGAGTCCACTTGAGCTTTGGATCTGCCTCAGTTTTGGTGCCATGCCCTAAAATGATCTTGCCAAATGGATGGATGGCGTGGATACAACACATACATCAAGGTAGGGTCATTGCTACACCCGGTGGAGCTAGCGTAGCTAACTCGTGGGTGTAGCAATTTTTTTCTCCCATTATCTGCAACTTTTCCAACGACCCCAGTTACCATAGGCCCCTAAACCGAATGCTATATATGGTCCACTTTTAGCTAATTTTACCATATAAATGGGAAATGGACAGTACTCCTCTGATGGGAGGGGCCGTCGAGACTGCATGGGAAATGGACAGTACTCCTCTGATGGGAGGGGCCGTGGAGACTGCACGGAGGAACAAGCCTTAGGTTGGCACTGGTCCTAACCCAGAAGTTTAATCCCTCTCTGTGCACACCCCCTCGAAAGGGGACCTCTGCACTGACTTACCACACCCCTTCAAAAATGAGGCCGATCCAAAACTCTAATAGGCCACAGTACCAAGAGCTGAGGGGATGGAAAGTGCTAACCACTGAAACTTTCTTGGGCCATCATGATGCCATCCAACTAATTTATAAGATAATTCTAGCCAGGTTGAAGGTAAAACACAAATATCAGCCTAATACAGATCTCCCATGGACCAAAACAAGGCTGCAGTGGTAGTCATTCAATCCCTACTGTTTAATGAGAAAAAAATTGCTACACCCACGAGTTAGCTACGCTAGCTACACCTGGTGTAGCAATGACCCACCATGATGTATTTGTTGTATCCATGCCGTCCATCTATTTTGCAAGATCATTTCATGGCAGATATCAAAAGTCAGGCATATTCAAGCTTAAGTGGACCTAGAACAGAAAATAGTGAGAATTGAAAGCCAACCATTAAAAACTTCTTGGGGGTCACCTGAGCTTCTAATCTGCCTCAGTTTTGGTATCATGCCCTAAAATGATCTCGCCAAATGAATGAATGGAGTGGATACAACACATACATCATGGTGGGGTCATTACTACACCCGGTGTAGCTAGAGTAGTTAACTATTGGGTGTAGCAAAATTTTTCTCATGCGAACTAATATATTTCATGAGTGCTTGGGTTGATGACAACATATGCCATTATTTTCCACGTCTCTTTGACCGGTGCTATTCAGGACACATCGGCCTTGGACGGCATTTTGAGCCATTGCTCGTTGGCTTCAAAACGGTTGTCCACCAGTAAAGCCTTAATTTATAGTTGTTTTGAAGCCAAGTCTCTGAGAAACACGGTCCCAAACTCGACTCTCCAAATTTGAGCGAAATACGCAGTTGACTCAAGATGCCCAACCAGGAACTTTTGATTAATAGAAATAATATTGCAGCGAAGGAGATTCGAACCCAAACCAATGTATTGGAAGCATAGCCTTCTTAACAATATTCCACAAGCAAGATTTATACTTTTTTTCTTCTTATAAATAAAACTTATATATAATAATTTCAATTACTTATTCACACAACTTATTTCTTCAATTATATACTACTATATTAAGCCGAGTTAATTTTAACTCAGTTCGAGTCTTGGAATGAATCCACTGACTGGACATGGAGTCGAGTTTTCAGGTTTTTGTAACTATGCTGCCAACTGACCGCACAACCCATTTTGCTAAAAAACTGAAATTCTGAGGATACCCATAAATATATTCTCAAGACAATTATTAATCCTGCAGGTAGGGCCCACGATTTTCGATGGTCCAGATTTTGCCAACTACTGAACAGTGGCAAGCACGATCCTATAAATCAATACTAACACAAGACCACAGGCCAAATAACCCACCCAAACCATGGCACCCACGCTAAGCTTAAAGCTTCTCATAAACAAGAACACCGGCGAGGTGTTATTTGGTGAGGCTAAAAAAGATTTCATAGATTTTCTCTTCAGCCTCTTAGCATTTCCAATCGGATACGTAGCAAAGCTCCTCACAGAGCAACGCACGGTGGGATGCACTGGAAGTCTCTACGAGAGCCTTGAAAATCTCACCGTTGAATACGTTCAACCCAAATTTGACAAAACTACCATACTCAACCCCATTATGTCCATTCCAATTAGCGGTCCGGATCCTCCCCTTCTGTTGCAAGATAGTGCTTCAATGATCTCTTCAAATAAAAAAGATGGTGCTTCCACCACCACTTCAACGTACTACTCATGTGAACCCCATTACTACCACCGCAGCAGTGACAACTATCACCGCTACTTCACAGATGTTCAGGGCATGGAGTGTCCATCTTGCAACAAGAGAATGGACACTGAGGTTAACTATGTTGGGCCTACAGCCGTAGCATCGGGAAGAGATGATGGAGGAGGTTGCGTTAAGGGTGTGGTGACTTATATGGTGATGGATGATTTGGCTGTGATGCCCATGTCTACTATATCCAGCATTGCTCTACTCACCAAGTTCCATGTCCAGGACGTGAGTTCACTCGAGGAGAAGGTCGTGGAAGTGGGCATGGATGAGGTACGGCATCTCTCTCTTATTCTCTAAGTTTGTACAAGTGCGTGTGCCCATTGATTAGTGGTCCAAACTGTTGATTCTATGGGCCTCATGAACGGCCAAATCCTTAAATTGGATGAGGAGATTTTACAACTGGTTAGACCATAAGGTTATCCTTAAACTAGCACCAATTTGTTAACGTGTCAAGCGTGTATAACCTCGAGTTCCAAGCCATCAAAATGGTTGGCTCTAACCTGAAAAACGCCTGGCACAAAAAGCCAGGTTGATGTTGTTTGGATGACTGGAAAATGGGGTCATAGGGGTTAACTTGCACAAGCTAAGGCTCATTTGGATTGTAAGTTACTTAACATAAGGTAGGATATGCTTATCTTGCAAGGCTTATTATTTTGACCATTTTATGTTTTTCACTGTTTTTGTGTGTAATGGCCGTAACACCCTCTTTGTAGGATGACCTTATCCTACACGCCTTTGTATTAGAACGGGGCTCTAAATAGAAAAAGTGGCTGTTTTATTATTATTATTATTTACCGTTACAGGGTAATGGTATGCCCAGTATGATCCAAAAATCAAGCTGCTTTATTTAACCCCGTATTGCGTAAGGGTTATATGGCCATTACCTATGCGTATCCACACGGAACAACTTGACTCACTTGATTAAAAATCTCAATCACAATGGAGAAGTGATCAGGCATATGGTGGACAAAGAAAGACTTGATAACAAACCTCTTACATTTAATTCAATATCTCTCTGTTTTGCTAATCAATTAGTACATCATAAACTTAGAAAATAAAAGAAAAATAAAAGCAAATAAAGCAAAAGTAGAGAATTCAAACCACCATTAGCAGTTATAGAAATCCGCCAGACAGGGCGAGAAAGGGTAGTAGGCATTCCCCTGTTGTAGTCTTCTAAACTCGATGCCTTCTCTAACTTCATGTTGTTTAGATAATAGGAAAGCTATGTGTCATCCAATATCTTAAGAAAGACAACCTCGAAATCAGGATGAAAAGCAACGAAACTGAAGCCACCTCGATAATACTGTATGGAGAGTTGGTTAGCTAAGATCTGATCATTCATATGCAACTAGAATGGCAAGTGGCTGCCCTCAGGTATCACAACAAGATCTTTGCATGCACAGTAGTAGTTGCAAAAACGCATGTAGTTAGATGAAGAACAAATGGCTTGTGGATGTTTCTCTACTAAGAAATTGATGGTATTTTCGTGCTTCAAGACCCACCAGTGCTCATAATAATCCTTAAGCATCCAGATTTTCAATTGGCAACGGTCATACTTCACATAATAGAGGTAGCCTTCAGATACGCCTGGGTATTTGCCTAGGTAGTCTTGCTTATTACGTGGTTTGTGCCCAGGCAATGGAATAAGCTGAAATTGCTCTTCATCAAGATCAAATCCCATGATGTAATGGCAATCAGATAGCATGTACATGGTACGATTAAGTAAAACATTCAGCTGGTCCTACGGCCCATTTGGGAATGGGATTTTGACCATAATGACACTGTGGAATGACTGAATTCTCTCAGTGGCCTTCTAACCTTCTAACTAATTTTTTTAAAAAAAAATTAGAGCAAAATACCCATGCTTTGAGCTCCGCCCCTGCATAGCGGAACTAAGGCCTTAAGGATCCACTTATAGTAGTTCCATGTGAATTCATTCATCCAAGCATAAACACAATTAGATTCGAAGTTTTATCTCTCATCTAATTGAAAGATATTTCATTCAACATAAACAATCATACTTAAATATGAAAAATAAGATTTTAGTTCTAATGAAGTATATAGAATTCAAACATGTTGGCTTCGAAGTAATAGTCATGCCAAGAGATTATGGCATGCTTTAGGGTTTCTACAATTTGTATCTAATCAATCTAAACATGGCCATCTCAAAGAATTGCAAGGAATTCATGTCTGAAGTACATGAACTCTCATAAAACATCCAAAAATACTGATTTTATTCAAACTAGAACTTTAAAAATCCAAACTTTAAGTAAAGTACTTGAAATAAACAAAATGAACACTAAAACTAGCTACAAGCTTCACCTCTTAGCCCTAGTTAAGAGGTTTTAGCTAAGCATTGTCATGCTTGAACTAAAAACAAAAGAAAAACTATTTGAAAGCATAGAAAAATCATAAAAACCTTAGTTGGAGGAGTTGTGAACGCTTTACGACGATTCTCTCCACCTCCCACGACTTCCCAAGCCTTTTATGATACCTTAGGAAGAGTGTGGAGGTCTCCTTTTATAGAAAAAATCACCAATCACCTCAAATTGCGTAAGAATTTACGCACTTAGGTCGGTCATCGAGCGCCCGGCGAGTGTTGGTTGGGCGCCCGACCATTTTGAATTTCGGGGGCTTGGAACCTCTTTATCAGGCGCCCAATGGGTCATCGGGCGCCCGACCATGTTAAAAAAAGTTCTAGCAAGAATTTTGAATTTTCTGTGAATTTCGGGCGTCTGGCAGAGTGGTGGTCGGGTGCCCAAAGGCTAAAAATTATAGTTTTTCTGTTCTGCAAGGCCATTTGTTAAATTTTTTGCATTTTACTTTTTTTAGCCCTGCAGCTCTGCAATCTGACTTTTCTGGCCATTATAGGTCTTCAACTTGATTCCTTTAAGGTTTTTTCTCCACTTCTTTAACTCATCAAAGCTTGGTCTCTTAATCATTCCAAATCCTTCAAATTAGCATTAAATCCACGCCATATTTTTCTTTTACCTACAGACACAAAAAAAGCATTAGTCCTTAACTTTAATAACTTAAATTATGCAATTGTGCTATGAATTGGGGTTCAGATATGCACAATTCATGGCTTAACACACCCTCAACCAGCATTTTGCTAGTCTCGAGCAAAACATGCGTGAAACGATTCACTTGTCTAAAAACGCAACTCTCTTTTGAAAACTATACTTTTATAAACTTCAAGACATATAAGCATAAAATTCAGAAAAATTCAGAAATTGAAGTCCTAAATTTTCTAAACATAATAAGTGTTCACATAGAATCTCCACCAATTGATTGGCAAATAGAAGAATTCGAACATGTATGATCTAGTGTGCATTGTGAAAGTTCATCTCATGAATTTTCAGGATTTCCTTCTTCATAAATCAGTGAAACAAGAGATCTAAAAGTGTACAGATCAACCAAACACCTATGACAAGAATTTTTCTTACCATTCCTTCGATGGCTTTCACACTACTTACCATTTCCAGCTTTGGTTACGGATAGACCATCTCCTGGTTGGTAGTAGGTAGCCATTTTCGAAATTTTTCAACAAATATTCAATAACAACCATTTTTTTTCTTTCTTTTCATATATATGAGATATGATTTTTAAAAATTCATATCTTTCATTCTTCTTTCTCATGAACAAGGATGGATAAAGTTTAACACCTTAGATCAAAGTCTAATCAATCTACAAATCTACATAATCCCTTCAAACTATGAGAATCGTATAACGTGAACTAGGCTAAAAAGTATTCAAATTTTCTATCGATCATATAAATAGGGGAATTCATATAGAAAACTATTATATTATAGGTAATTCAAAACTTTCAAAATCAATCACTTCATCTATCTTTCTCTCATGCTTGTAACATTCCAAGTACATAGAAACAAAGTTTTTTAAAATAGTCTTGAATTTTACGAAAAATTAAAAATTTTCATACAAAAATTGCTTGAAATATCACAAAGTACTAAATTCATCTAGGAATCTCACCCCCAACCAAAATCTTACATTGTTCTCAATGTAAACGAGATGCAATCAACATGAGCATGAGAGTAATGATAAGAATAAAAGAGGGTGAGAACGAGAGTACCTGAGAGAGTCGATCATGGTAATCTACCTCCAACAATTAAATCTAAGAAAGTAATAAACCAAAAACAGAAAACAAATTAAACTTAATCCTACTTAAAGCAATAAATAAAGCCTAATTTGTCCTTTTAGAAAGAGAATCTCCATTAGACTAGGAGATCAATCATCATTATAACATTTAAAAGAACAAAATTAGTAGGATCATCAATTGGTGTAACAGATTTTTCAGTAGAACTATCCACCATTCTACTTTAGAAAGTACATTGGTGACATCAATCATTTTAACCCATTGAAATCATGTTGAAATATTTCAGCGGGTTTCTCAATAATGTTTTCACATATATTGGAAAAGGAGAATTGCATTAGTTTGAAATTAGTGAATATGGATCTCCTTTCCATCTTGTCTGGGCAAAAAATGTCAAATATGAGTCATCCCAGAAGTGGTGTTCTTCAACTTGAACAAACCAAAGAGATGTGGAGACTTCAATCACTTAATCCACACAAATCGGGATGGTCTCCACATAATCAACTTTCATTGGTGTTTCCACAATCAATATTTCAATTTGGCTCTCTGTGGAAGGAAGCTTTTTAAGCACCAGAGGTGTCTCTCTCAAGGCATGCATTACGTCCTTAATCATGGGATCATCCCAATCTTCAAAATAAGCCAAACACTCCTCTAGAATGTGGGAGACCTTAGGGGAGGAAGTTTTCAGATTTGGACCCTTTACATTTTCCTCATTCTCAGACTTTTGTGTAGATTGGAGTAGGTCCTTAACCTCTACACTTTAAAAAATTGGCCTCTTTGTAGGCAAGTCAAGCACTAATTATTCCAATTCCTGCATAACAAATTTATGTAAATCAGAAATTGGTGACTTGTTAAGTAAACTTTCAGAAATTGACACTTCTAAGGCCTCGTTAACAATCAAATTAAATTCATCCTTGGAGTGTGCGAACATGTCTCCAAACTTTCAGGTAGATTGGGTTGGAAAAGCTTATCTTTTTTCCATAGATTCTATCATGTTTATCTCATGGGGGTCATCATTGTCGTCCCAATCCTTAAAGGGATCGAAGCAAACAATATCTAGATGATCAAAATTCTTATTTAAGGCGAGCACCTCTTCAACAATGGATTCGATCATATCTACTTCATTGACATCACCATTATCCCTATGCCTTTTGCCCATGTGGAACACATTCACCTCGAATGTCATATTCCCAAAGGACAATTGCATCACCCCATTCCTACAATTGATGATTGCATTTGATGTAGCCAAGAATAGGAGGTCCAAAATTATCGGTATTTGAGTGCTAGTATCCATACCCGGTTGCGTGTCCAAGACAATAAAATCCACTGGGTAGTAGAATTTGTCGACTTGGACCAATACATCTTTAACCACCCCTCTCATCACATGAATGGATCTATCAGCGAGTTGCAATGTGGTTTTGGTAGATTTTAATTCACCAAGACCCAATTACTCGTATACCGAGTACATGATCAAGTTTGCTTGCCCCCAAATCTAGCAATGCACGCTTAATCCGGTAGTCTCCAATGATACATGAGATTGTTGGACTACCGGGATCCTTGTATTTTTTTTTTTTTTTTTTTTTTTTTGGGGGGGGGGGGTCTTTTGTGTGAGAATGACACCCACTTGCTCATTGAGAAAGGCCTTTTGTTGCACATTATATTTACGTTTGGATGTGCATAGGTCTTTTAGAAACTTGGCATAAGAGGAAATTTGTTTAATGGCGTCAAGCAATGGAATGTTAATCTTGACTTGTTTGAAAACCTATAAAATATCATGAGAGTTTGGAAGAGCTTTTGGAGCTACCAATCTCGTAGGGAATGGTGCTACAGGCTTGTGAACCCGTTTCGTTTCTTATGGGGCTAAGCTATGTCCATCCTCATTCTCAGAAATTATCAGATCATTAGGCTTGTCGGCCTTCACCAGAATAGATTTGTCCACTTGTTTACTACTTCTAAGAGATGGTGATGGATTTTGATTGCTCCACATATTGGTTGGAGAGGTTAGGGGCGCTGATTTCATGTGCTTGTTTACGATTGAGCTAAGGTTGGGACAGAAACGTCCCTTCCCTAGCATTCAAGCGTCCCTTAATCTCATCAACCGATATTTTAAGCTCTTGAAACCTTGTTGTTTTGATTGATTTATTTGCGTTTGCCCCTGCATAAACGTCTTTAAAGTGTCCTCTATTGAGAATTGAGGTGGGGCTATGTTTTGCATGGGTGGCCCTTCTTGAGAGTTGGTAGGATTGGCCATGGGACCATTCCTCCAACTGAAATTTGGATGGTTCTTTAAAGTAGAGTTGTATGTGTTACCTATCAGTCTATTAAAAGACTGTTGATAACCATATGTGGCTTGCTTGCTCTTGTAACAACTCTTAAAATGTAGGAATTGTAGGACAATCTTGCGTAAAGTGTACATTAGCGACACAAATTCCGCATACGTTCTCAATGGCTTCAATATGCTTAGCAATTCCATTTTTGCTTAGTTCCATGGCTTCGATTTTTCTTTTGAGGTTGGCTACCCTTGCATTAACATCGTCTTCCTCTTTAAGGATGTAAATTCCTCCTTTCTCTTCTTGTTATGGAGGCTTGAGGTTACTAGACTTTTCCGAGGTATCCCATGATTGGGCATTCTCGGCCAACATGTCTAAGTCACTCCATGCTTCATCTGAATTTTTGCTCATAAACTTGCCATTGCACATCATCTCTATGAATTGACGTATATTGGAATTTAATCCGTCATAAAAAAAGTTTATAATTCGCTAATTACTCTCGTAGCTATGATGTGGGCAGGTAAGTAGCAGTTACTCACCCTACTTTCCCAACTTTGGAAGAATGACTCATCCTCTTTAATCGAAAGGTTCATGGTAGATCTTCGAAGGGTGTTAGTTTTATGAGCCGGGAAGAACTTCTTCAAGAATTCCCAGGTCATCTCAGTCCATATTCCTATCGAATGTGGTCTAAGAGAGTGGAGCTAACCCTTGGCTCTTTCTTTCAATGAAAAATGAAATAATATAAGTTTAATGACATCCTCTGTTACATTACCATATTGTAAGGTAGCCACAATCTCATCAAATTCTTTCAAGTGCAGATATGGGCTCTCAGAATCTAGCCCATGGAACTTAAGTAAAAGTTGAATTACCCCCAGCTTTATGTCAATGTTCCCCTCGGTGGTTGGTAAAACCACACTTGCATGAAGGTGTAGTCATATGAGCCGGTTGTAAGTAATCACGTAGAGCTCTCATTGGAGGAGCATTATGCACCTCATTCTCTCCTACTCCTTGATTTGCGTTTGTGGGAGGAGGAGGATCCCTTAACATTGTTTGGTCTATACTCCCCAAACTTTCATAAAGTTCTAGATATTTTCTAACTCGTCTATGAACGAATAGTGGCCCAACTAAACCACCTTCGGTTTGGAGATAGTTTGTGTGATCACGTTCCCAACGGGACATAAACCACATAAACAAAATCTAAACTAAACCTAAATCCTAAAAGAAAAAAATCTGAAAAAAAAAACTAAAAAAAATTGTAAAACTGAAAATAGAAAAAGTTCTAAGTTAGAAAGATGTTACCCGATTTGCTTAAACTAAAAATGATTTTTACAAAACAAAACAAACTTGTTAGTTCTAGAAAATAATAAAAACTAGTCGTAAAAAAATAGTAAAACCTAACTAATTCTACTTCTATAACTACTAAAACAATTTAGAACTGTTTAACCTAAGTTCCTTGGCAACGGCGCCAAAAATTTGTTCGCTCGCCTCAAGTGCGAGGCTGCGATGTTGTAATAATTCTCAGTAAGATCGAGGTTGATCCATAAGGAATTAGGGTAAACGAATTCAAACTCTTCTAGCAACTTCAATCTCAACAATTTTGAAATCAAATTTTAAGAATTAAGGAAAACAGCAACTTAAAGAAAAATCTGATAATTAACAAAATTAAGGCCTTAAGGATCCACTTGTAATAGTCCCATGTGAATTCATTTATCTAAGCATAAACACAACTAGATTCAAATTGTTTTATCTCTCATCTAATTGAAAGATATTTCATTTAATACAAATAGTCTCACTTAAATCTGGAAAATAAGATTCTAGTTCTAATGAAGCATATATAATTTAAAAATGTAGCCTTCGAAGTAATAGTTATGTCAAGAGACTATGGCATGCTCTACGGTTACTACAATTCGAATCTAATCAATCCAAACGTGGCCATCTCAGAGAATTGCAAGAAATGCACGTCTGAAGTACATGAACTCTCATAAAACATCTAAAAATACCAACTTTTATTTAAACTAGAACTTTAAAAATCCAAACTTTGAGTAAAGTACTTGAAATAAACGAATTGAACATTGAAACTAGCTACAAGCTTCACGTCTTAGCCCTAACTAAGAGGTTTTAGGCAAGCATTGTCATACTTGAACTAAAAACAAAAGAAAAACTACTTGAAAGCATAGAAAAATCATAAAAATCCTAGTTTGAGGAGTTGAGAACACTCCACAATAATCCTCTCCACCTCCCACGACTTCTCAAGCCTTTTATGATACCCTGATAAGAGTGTGGAGGTGTTCTTTTATAGAAAAAATCACCAATCACCTCAAATTGTGTAAGAATTTACGTACTTAGGACGGTCATTGGGCGCCTGGTGAGTGTTTGGTCGGGCGCTCGACCATTTTGAATTTCGAGCGCTCGGAACCTCTTCATCGGGCGCCGGGCCAATTGTGGTCGGGCGCCCGACCATGTTCAGAAAAGTTCCAGCAAGAATTCTGATTTTTTTGTGAATTTTGGGCGTCCTGGCGAAGTGGTGGTTGGGCGCCCAAAGGCTAAAAATTACAGTTTTTCCTGTTTTGCCGGGTCATCTGTTGAATTTTTTGCATTTTACTTTTCTAGCCCTGCGGCTCTGCTATCTGACTTTTTTGGCCATTACAGGTCTTCAACTTGATTCCTTTAAGACTTTTTCTCCACTTTTCTGGCTCATCAAAGCTTGGTCTTTTAGTCATTCTAAATCCTTCAAATTAGTATTAAATTCATGCCATCTCTCTCTTTTACCTACAAACACAAAAAAAAGCATAAGTCCTTATCTTTAATAACTTAAACTATGCAATTGTGCTATTAATTGTGGTTCATATATGCACAATTCATGGTTTAACATAAACATGGTAAAGTGATTAAAATGGACCCATGCATGAGCAATGAAAGCAAGAGAAACATTGAATTTGATACAGACCATTCACCATGTCGTTGCTGTATTAATTTTCCAGCATCTTCATCAAATAATATTAATGGATTTTTCTATATGGCCGCCTGCCTTTTGGTCCATGGGTTGAATAAAACTTACTTTTAAACTATTTCCAAAGCCACTTATTTTTTCTATATAAGGACTTCTAATGCCGTACGTTGAATTTGATTGATGGATCATTAATGAAAATAGCCATCATCTGGTAAAAAGATAATCTTGCCTCTCGTTGACTAGTGTTTTCACTATTTTACCTCATTGTATATGGGATGTGTTATTCGAGTAAGTGAAGCCACTTTTTTTTTTGCAAGTTCATGAAAAAACATGAGTCAAAAAATTAGCAAGATCTAAAATTTAGGTGGGCACTGTTAGGTGCTTCGATTCTAAACACAATGGATAGATACATTTTAACTTTCTCAAAGATTTCTATTCTAAGAACACCTGAATTGAATAACATTAGATTTTAAAAGCATAAAAAACTATATGTAAGGTTCAGATCATACCTAAACACAATTTAACGCATAAACGATTTAGCTAATATATGATGCTAATCTCCTAAATCAAGGAGTCTTTAATCAATCTATTATAGATTAAGGGACACCTAAGAGAGACACATGTTTGTTGGTAGGAGTGAGGGAAATATAAATAGTTCATACAGATGGACCACATAGAGAAGGTTAGTAGGCACGGTAGGCGATGGAGCGATGGATTTCTCTCTCTCACTCAATCTTTTCTATTTTCTATATGGGACACCTAACAGAATGAAACATCCAAGCTCTCTTTGATAGGTGTTTAATCCCATATGTAATAGGATCTTAAATAGAGGAGTTATGGTTTCAACCCTGCACTCAATATGGTATTCCACCACCCCATAGACTTTGGTGTAGTCTAATATGAAGGAAGCCTATGATACCGCCTCTCACGTGCACATGCCTATGATTTAATCCCTTCATGTCAAAGTTATCCATTTATGATCTAAATTTCATATTGATCATGAAATGAACCATCAAATTTAGGTCATCAGGTCATCATTGAGTGCAATCAAAATAGTTTTAATGGTTAAAAACAAAACTTAGATAGTTGAACAACCTTTAAAAGCTAATTAAAAACCTTTTAAGTGTAGGATCTAAAGAAAAAAATTAGTTGATGAGTCCCTGATTTAATAAGATATTATCCTAAAAAAGTATCATGGTAAACTTACAGGATCCCTTATTGGCTCGTGTAAGAATTAGTGAACTCTGATGGGCGTACCAGCACCAAACACTATCAGTGGCCTCCACATATCCTCGTAAAGTGAGCCAAAATTGCCCAATCAAAATCCAAAACTTCACAAATCTTCAAGTCTAAGAATTAATCAATAACATGCTGTATCAACTGTCCTTGTTCATATCATCATAGGTCAAGCTAATGGGCCCCTAAACTGTTGAATTGAACTTCGATCCACCAATATGAGTGTCCAAAGCTCCATACCAGGATCCCACATTCATGTCACACTCACACTCTTATGTAAGGTAAGGGCAAAAGGTACGACCGATACTAAGTTAGTTCTAGATGGTGGAGACCTTCCATCCTGATTGATAACAGTCCATCTCAAAGATTTATGTCCATAGATGTATCCTAAGCATATGTACGAGTTATGGCTCATTAGGTTACCAAGATCCGTGGAACATAACTCTCCTTGGTTAGTAACCACTATATTTAATCTCAAGTTCCCAAGGACCAATTTATGTACCGTGTCTTCTTACACAACTCAAAAAATATAAGATCAATGTAACACTAGATATGTCTAAGGTATTTAACATATAGTTGACTATTTAATTGGTCCCCGCTTATTTGGAGGGTTAAAATAGAAAAATCAAGTGGTCGTATTTCAAAGGGTGGTCCACAGCGTGGGGAAATATGTAATGCCATGCCGTAGATCTCTAATTCCACTTGGTGTATGGAGGAACTAAAATCCAGACGGTCTATCTAGCTAGCCCCATCATTGATGATAAAGCCACAAAATACAACATAAAAGTAGCATGAGAGAGGGGAGAGGAGAGGAGAAGTTGGGGGGGGGGGGGGGGGGGGGGGGGGGGGGGTGGCAGGAGTTTAGGGATCAACTATTTAATTCGTTGGCTATCCAATTGGTCCATGCTTATTTGGACGGTTAAAATAGAAAAAATCAAGTGGTCGTATTTCAAAGGGTGGTCCACAGCGTGGGGAAATATGTAATGCCATGTGATAGACCTCTAATTCCACTTGGTGTATGGAGTAACTAAAATCCAGATGGTCCATCTAGCTATCCCCACCATCGATGATAAAGCCACAAAATACAGCATAAAAATAACATGAGAAAGGGGAGAGGAGAGAAGAAGAGAGAGAGAGGAAGAGAGGAGAGGAGAGGAAGGTTCTTATCCTTACCTCGGTAGTAAACTCCCATGAGTTTTAACACGAGGTCTAGGATTCGAGTCCCATAGGTGGTGAAATCCCACTAAAACGTGAGTGCGGGTGTGTGTGGGGGGGTGGGTGTGGAATGCGTGTGTAAAAAAAGAGGGGAGAGAGAGAGAGAGAGAGAGAGAGAGAGAGAGAGAGAGAGAAGGTCTTATTTTAAGTAGGATAATTAATTAATGTCCTTTAAATGGGGAAGGTGGATTGTAATGCAGTTTAATAGAGGGTAGTTTAGTCAATAGAAAAATACACTATTGGATTCATATGCGCTTAGTAGCGGACATGTTTTGTCTAATAGTAAAAACTTCAGGTAGTTTTATGAAAATAGTTTAAAAGTATGTAGTTTTTAGTTCACAGCCCAAAAGACAAGTGACTATTTGAAAAAAAAAAAAAAATCCTAATATTAACCTTATTATTTATTGCTTGAAAAGTGATGGTCCATATTGATCATGCTAAAAAATGTCGAATCATTATATTAACCCATGGTATGAAAGAATGGATGGTCTAAATTGGACCCTAGACATCCCATTCTCTTAAAAAAATTTGGGACATTGGGGAAAGCTAACGTTCCTATATTTTTCAAGTGAGACATGGCATGTCCCACCCCTAACCCGGACATCACAAAGGTGGAAAATTCATGCAATTGGACGATCCTACTCACCCTTTTAACACGGGCTATTTTGTTGCAACTATCCATTTTTACAAGCCATAGATAGAATGGTTAGCATCATCAAACTAAGCCAATTAGGTCCTACTTGTACCCACTAATACCCTACAATATTGATCATATCATGTGGATTCAATTTTTTTATTTAATTTTATCTTATTATATTTTATGCATGATTTACTTATAATTTCATTTGCTAGGGTTTGGCTCTCCTAAAGGCTTCCTTGGAGTCGAAGACAGTACTCAATGACATCTTTGGAGGAAAGTTGACTGCGACATAAGAAAAAAAAACGACATTATATTCCAAACATCTCCTACTTTAAATTAGTGGTGTGGGAATCCATGCAGATTTTCTACATTAGGATTTCCTAACAACATAGTGGATGATAGGAAATATTAATTACAAAATATCATGTGTATACTCTTAAGCGTATTTGAATGGAAATGTTAATTTATGGTGTTTGATATCTTAAATAACTATTGCAGTGTGAACTCTTTTATTATGCATTAAACTCCTTTATTTTGAGAGCTTCATTGGAATATTGGCTATAAATATTTCATCAACTCTATATATATCATATTGATTCATTTCACCTTCATCAAGGAAAAAAAAAGTTTTATAGTGGCTTAATTCTATCTGGCCCATTTGCAAGGTTAGTTGTCAAACTTGCCATTACCAAAATAGGTATAATGTTGAAATCATTCATGCTATATATAACATGTGTAGAGGGGGCCGTGCTTTTGTTGGATTTGGGCCTATGAGAGCCACTTGTAGGGAACCATTAGTAGGTTGGTCCCACATGATTTTTTCTCGGAATATCTCTAGAGGAATATCCTTATATACGGGAGCCTACTCATCTCTCAAATTGGATCTAATTAAGAGAAGATAGACATGAGGTTGCGATATGAAAGATAAGGCCTTATCCTTATCCACCTATCATAATCAACTCCTCTTGATCTTCTCCAATTCCTCACTTTATAAAGAGATGAACTCTTTCAGTGTAGAGGCATCATAAAAATAGCTAAAAGAAAGAATTGAGGGGAATATAAGAGAATCCTTAATTATCGATTAGGCTTTCCTTCTATGTTCTAAATCTTTGATTTTATCTGTTGGCCATCCTAATTGTGAATGATAGAGTTGGTTAGTGTTGATTGAGTGCCTTTAATCTGGTGTAGTACATTTGGGTCGACTGAAGCACGTTATGGTCTTCCCATTTAACTAAGGTTTGTTTTGGTTAACCGACAGACTTTATTGATATCTCAGTTGACCGAAAGTGCGATCGACGGAATACGTAAGTTTTAGAAAGTGCCGGTTAAGTCCAACTGGTTGAGTTCGAGTTTATCAACTAGCTGGTCTCAGGTTCGAGACACACCAACAATACCTTTGGGTGCTTTCGGTGGGCTGGGTCGGGTTCGGGTCGGGTCGCGTTAGGGTTCAAGCAGGGTCGCGTTCGGGCCGGGTCGTGTTAAAAAAAAAGTGTTGGTTATGTTTCTTAATCTTGTACTATGTTGATCTAACATATAAATCATGGTGGGGCCCAGAGAAATTTCACACGTTAAAAGCTGGGTTGAGTAGTATGGAATCCATTCTCGAGAGAAAAAAGAGTGCCAATTGCCTGTGTTGAAGGCACAAAAAATTCCGAGTGCCAACCCTTCTCATTAGTCCATATCATTTCCAATTACTCTAACTAACAAGATACACCTGAATTTCTCTCTCCCAGATAGATTGCTAATGTGTGGAGCATTTCTGGGTCCCATGCCACCATAATTTTTGTGTTAAATCTACACAATCCATTAAAATTTGCTGATAATTCTAGAGGATGAGCCCAAAAATGAGATACATCCAAAGCTCAAGTGGCTCACACCATAGAAAGCAATGGGCATTAAGCAAACTATAGTTGAACTTTCCTAAGGCCAACCGTTGAGGTTTACTTTCCATTTGACCTCTTCATAAGATCACACATACCTGGATGGAGTTAAAATACAAATATCATCTTGATCAGAGTCTTTTGTGGCCCAAAGAAGTTTTCAATAGTAACATCAATTCCTACTGTCTTCAGTGGTGTGGTCCACTTTAGCTTTGGATCTACATTGTTTTTGGGTTCATATCCTATAGTGATTTGAAAAATGGATGGACAGTGTGGATCTAAGAAATACATTATTGTGGAGCCAACATAAATTTTTTTACACCTCAGCAAATTTCATTGCTTGACGTGTGGTGCGAGGGAGCAGATTAGGTGAGAACCCGGCCTCACCAAGACGGTACAACTCTTACCTTCTTGCTCCTTGATGTGTGTTATGTATCCACGTCATCCATCCATTTTTTCATATGATTTCAGAGCATAATAACAAAAATTAAGGAGATCCAATTGTTAGATGGGCCGTACTCCAAGAAACAGTGGTAGTTGAACACCCCCTCATTGAAAACTTCTTAGGGCTCACCTTAATATTTTTGCAATTTTTATTTGCCATCCAATTTATTGATAGGTTCACATAAATCTGGATGAAGAGGCAAAACAAATATCAGGCAGATCCCAAACTTTTGCGGCCCATTAATGGTCAATAACCACTATATATTTTCTATGGTATGGTTACTTAATGGTTGGATCTACTTCACTTTTTAGATAATGCCATGAAATAATATGGAGAAACGGTTAAGGCCACGGTTAGGGCTGGACCGTCTTGAGTGGGCCCGGGGTCACTTTCGTGGGGCACAATACATTGCGGGCCGAGAGAAGAAAAGTGGTTTTGAAATGTGAAGCTTCGGTGTGGGCCCCATGATGACGTATGTATCATATCCACCCTGTTCATCCATTTTTCCATATCATTTTATGTAGTGATACAAACAATGAAACAGATTCAAGGCTCAAGTAGGCCACACTACAGAAACAGTGGGAGTTGAATGCCTACCATTGAATACTTCTTGGGGCTACGGAAGGCTTTAATCAAGCTGATATTTGTGTTTTCCCTTCATACTGGTCAGTGTGACCTTATAAGGAAGTTAGATGGCAAATAAACCTCATAGTGGATTCTAGGAAGGTTTCAACAGTAGTTGCTCAATCCCTGTTGCTTTTTATGGTGTGGTCTACTTGAGCTCTGGATGTCCCTCATTCTTGGGTCCATGCTCTAGAATGATCCGTAAGAATTGATGGTCAGTGTAGATCTAAAGCATAAATTATTGTGGGCAGAGAAGTTCGGCACATTAAAAGTCAAGGTTGTGTATAGCAGCCCATGTAATTGCGGGACGCAGATTTCCTGCAAAAGCCTTGCGCAGGGAACTTAGGTGGGGTCCACAGTAATGTTTTTCCCACCCCGTCTATCCGTTTTTGAGCTCATTTTAGTTCGTGAGAACAAAAATGAAACCGATCCAAGACTCAAGTAGGCCTCACTAAAGGAAAAGGTGGGTAGGGAAATTACTACCTATTGAATCCTCCCTGTGTCCACAGTGATGTTTATATGACAACCATACCATTCATAACGTCATCAATACTGGGATGAACTCTGAAAACACAAATATTAGCATGATTCGAAACTCCTGTGGCCCACAAATATTTCAAATGTGGATGTTCAATCTTCTTTTTCGGCCCATTTGAGTCTTGGATCTTGTTCATTTTTGTTCTAATGTCTTAAAATGAGCTCCCAAAACGGATGGACGGGGTGGATTTATCAGAAAACATCACCATCGGCCCCACCTACCTGTCGGTAATTGGGAGAGAAATTTGGGGAATCTTGTTAGCGGAATCGGAGTTACTCCGCACGCACGAATACTCTTATCGTGCGGAGTAAACTCTGTTGGACCCACTTAGAATGTATGTGCTTTATCTATTCCGTCCATATGTTTTTCCAGCTCATTTTAGGGGTTGAGCCCAAAGTTTAAGCATATCTAAATCTCAAGTGGACCATGCCACGGGAAACAGTGGGAATAATGATTTTCACCGTTGAAACCTTCCCAGGCCATACAGTGATGTTTATTTGTCATCCAACCTGTTCATAAGATCACATGAATATGGATGAAGGGAAAACACAAATATCAGCTTGATCCAAAACTTTTGTGTCCTCCGATAATTCTTCAATGGTATACATTCAGTTCACACTTTTCCTGTAGTGTGGTCCACTTTAAATTTTGATATGCTTCATTTTTTGGCACCATACCTAAAACTTTCTGTTAAGATAGATGGACGGAGTGGATAAAATACGTAAGTCACGGTGGGCCCTACAGAGTTTACTCCGCACGCTTCACCACGCAATCCGCTTCCCTTGTTAGCTGGGGTCATCTGCGATGTGGACCAATGAGCAGCGACCGGCCGCACTGAATTTTCTTGTCTCTCCACACTGGTGATCGGCCGCGACTTGGGTGAGACCCCGGAACAAGCGATGTAGGTGGGATCCTGAACCTAGGGCCCACCTTGATGTATTCGTTGTATATCCATGCCGTCCATCTATTTCTTCAGATTATTTTGAAACGAAGTCCCAAAAATCAAGCATATGCAAATTTTAGGTGGACTACACCACAGGAAGCAGCTCTCATTGAACTGCTACCATTAAAAACTTCTTGGAGTCCTCTGTAATGTTTATTGACCATCCAATCTGTTGATTAGGTCATGTAGGCAAGGATGAAAGGAAAACCAAATATCAGGTTGATAGAAACTTTTGTGGCCCACAAAAGGGTTTTAATGGTCATTAACCAGTTTTTCTTATGGTGTGGTCCACCCGAAATTTGCATCTGCTTTATTTTTTGTACCATGGCATAAAATAAGCTGAAAAAGAAGATGAACGGCATCGATATACAATTAATGTATAGAGGTAGGTTCCTACGGTCAGGGTCCCACCCGCATCGAAAAAAAATCTGTGTTTTGTGAGCTACCATCGTCGGCGATGATGTGGCCTAATAAGAAGTGAGGAACTGAATTTTCCTATACCTTCAATACAGACGGACCGCACAGCACCATAAGGACTTGATCATAGACTTCTATCATCCAACACTCTCTTCCTATATATCAAAGCTTTTCTCTTTGAAGGTAGGATTAAAGAAATGTTGATCGACGCTCCTAAGTTAAAAGTTCTCGTAAGGTTTAAAAAAGAATAAGTTCTCAAATAATACAATTAGATGGGCAATTCATAGTACGGTCCAAAAAAGCAAAGATAAGGTGCCTAGACATCACATACAATGGACATATGAATACAGCCACTCTTTTTCCGCTAAAATCTCTCATATATATATATATATATATATATATATATATATATATATATATATATATATATATATATATATATAGAGGGCCACCCCACGATGCTCTATCGGATCCACTCATCAAGTGGGACACAACATACGGACTACCGTATGACTCGATAGACCTGATTTTAATAATAAGTGATGCTCACTGTGTTGTCCAGAATTTGCAGGGACGGTAAGGCCCTCACCACCATCAACATTGGTGACAAGGCTGCATTTGAGTGGTGGGGATGCATGATGTCAGATGGACCTGCAATTGGGTACTACCCCCACCAGGACGCAGATAGAGATGGACGGTGGTGTAAGGGGCTCTGTCGGGCCCACTGTTAGCTATATATTTTATCCACGCTATGTTGAAAGATCATTTTAGTATGTGAAACAAAACATGAGGCAGCAAAAGCTTAAGTGGACCACACCACATGAAGCAGAGGAGATTTAAAGCCTACCGTTGAAAAATTCTCGAGGATCACAGAGGTTTTGGATCAAGCTGATATTTATGTTTTCACTTCATACACATCTATAGGACCTTATGAACAGGTTGGATGGCCAATAAACATCACAGTGGGCCCTTGGTTGTTTTCAATGGTAAGATTTCAATCCCCACTACTTCATGTGGTGTGGTGCACTTCATCCTTTTTTATCTTTTTAACTTTTTGTCTCATGCCTTAAAATGATCTTTCATTATAGATGGACGGTGTGGATAAAACATATGATGGTGGGCGTCACAGAGCCCTTGACATGAACGTCCGTCTTTATCTGCATCCTAGTAGGGGGAGTACTTAATCCACGCTCCTTTCTTTAAGTAGGGCTGTCAAAGGGCCTGGCCTGGGGAGGTCTTGGCCCGAATTTTTAACTATTTCTGGCAGGGCTTATTCAAAATTCTAAATTTTCAGACCCAAGCCTGGCCCATTGACACCCTTATCTCTAAGGGCCTGGACTCGGTGGATCCTCCACGTGAGGTGCGTGGATCCCTAGCCGTGGGGCCTACTTTGATGTATGTGGCTGTGGCTTACATACATGCTGTCCATCTGTTTTGAATGCTCATTTTAGGGCATTATCAAACAACGAAAGCAGATCCGAATCATAGGCAGACTAAATCCCCGTGTACTATATACACCATAGGAAATAAGAAACAATGTGGTTGAATACTCACCATTAAAAACTTCTTGAGGGCCACAGTATGCTTATTTTCCATCCAACCTGTGGATATGGTCACAAAGAACTGCATTAAGGGTCCACAAAAATATCAGTTTGTTCCAAAACTTTTGTGTCCCACAATTAGTTTTTAATGGTCAATCACCACTATTTCCTATGGTGTGGTTTGCCTTATATTGCTTAGTTTTGGGATCATGCTCTAAAATGAATTGTCAAAATAGATGGACAATGTGGATTTATAGCACATAAATCAAGTTATGGGGCCTCACATTTGGATCCACCCACTTACATCCCTCGTTGTGGGACCCATCTTGATGTATGTGGCTTACATTCATGCAATCTATCTATTTTGAAAGCTCATTTTAGGGCACTATCCAGAAAATGAAGTAGATCCAAATCTTAGGTGGAGGACACCACAAAAAAATAGTGGGGATTGAATACCCAGTACTATTAAAAACTTTTTTGGGGGCCACGGGAATGTTCATTTGCCATCTAACATGTTGTCATGGTCACAAAGACCTAAATTAAGAGACCACACAAATATCAGCTTGATCTAAAACTTTTGTGGCCCATAAAAAGTTTTAATGGTCAACCATGCACTACTGTTTCCTGTGGTGTGGTCTACTTAAGATTTGGATTTGTTTCAGTTTACGGATCATGCCCTAAAACGAGTTATGAAAATGCATGAACAACATGGATTCAAAGCAGATATTAAGGTGGGCCCCACATTCAAGGATCCACCCACGCTGATGGAGCCCATACTCCCTTTTTAAGTTTATTTTTGGCGCAGCTTCATGGACCCTGGGTCCACTAAGACAGGTGGGATCCCTGACTGTGATATATTGGCCTTATATCATTTCGTCCATCTGTTTTGGAAACTCATTTTAAGCCGTGATCCAAAAAATGAGGCAAATCCAAATCTCAGGCGGACCATATTACAAGAAAAACAGTAGTAATACACTATTAAAAACTTTCTGTGGACCACAAAAGTTTTGGATCAAGCTGATATTTGTGTGCTCTCTTCATCCAGGTCTTTGTGACCTAATAGGTTGGATGGCAATAAACATCCTGGTGGCCGCCATGAAGGTTTTAATGGTGAGGATTCAATCATGATCATTTCTCGTGGTATGGTCCACCTAAGATTTAGATTTGCTCATTTTCTGGATGAAGCCCTAAAATGAGCTATCAAAATGGATGTGGACGGTGTGGATGTAAGGCACATACATCACAGTAAGCCCCACAGGGATCCATCGGCCTTGATCAACCCAATTAATCCGCGCCCTGTTCTTCTTCTGAGTACCTACTTAGCCCATCTACGGCAGCATACGGCCCCAATCAAATCCTGCTACTGCAACACGCCACAACCAAGGGTGGTGAAGGCATCACTACGTAATCTGTATCTGTATCTGTTTGTAAGATTTATTTCTAACCGCGGCAAGTGGCCTAATCAAATCTGGCTATGTAGGGCATCACTTAAGCCGTTGCTTGCAGGCCACACTGAATCCGGTTCCATTGCAAAGCATATCTACTATACGCTGGAGGGGAATCGAATTGCCTTTAAAGACGAAAAAAAGATATTTATAAAGGGCTGCCTCCGATCATAAAGTGAACGCGGATATGTTTCAAAGTGAGCAATGCACTATAACTTGCTAACAATGGGCTATCGTAGGACATCTGTGCCGTTAAAACGTAGGGTAGTCCCCACTATGACCATCACCCTGATAAAAAAAATCAGTCCGATTCACTCTCTAGGTAGGCCACACCAGCAAACGCATCAGATCATCAGGGTCCATTCTCTCCAACGCTGTTGCTATCTGTTGAGCAGACCTGCCTGGTGTGATCTTCATCTGGGTCGACCACCATTTTCAAGACACGGACTTTTTAAGTAAATGGCATCTCTGTGTCAAATATTGATTGATGTCACCAGTTATGGTGGCGTTGCATATCGGTGATCAGTTCTCATATGCAACGCACCCAGCATAAATTTGGTATTTTTCTTTGGGACCTTTATTCCTTAGGAATCATCGTTTGGTAAAAACTCATCAGTTAGAAATGACAGGAAGGTGCTTTTTGAGTAAAAGAAATTACAAAAATGGTTTCATCTCAAATTAAAGTGAAGACTGTGGGGCCACATTGTATGTGCATAACATTCAAGCCATCTAACATATGAGCCGAATATAATGATAGCAAAAACAAAAAAGAAGGCTAATCAAATCATCGGATGGGCCACATTTCAATTTGGATGTTTTGAGCGGTGTATATTAATTTTATGGGTTGGCGTATCTTTTGATTGGATTCTTAATATTTTTTGGTTCACCTAAGAATCATGTTAGTGTAAGCATGTTGGACGGGTTGGATGTTAAACACATACAAAGTGGGCCGAAATTCTGAATTCTCTACTTTGTAATTAGCAAAGAATCAAGGGCAATAATGTAATTTTTCCTTTGAAAAAGTCGTGGGGGAATATGGGATATGGGCTAGGGGAGGATTATTAGTAAAGTCCGAACGTGGAGGCATTTTATGGTAAAAGATCTATTTTTCTTTTAAGAGTGCTTTATCTGTGGGCCACCAATCAAAGAGGTAGGGTTGTCCTATCAAGAAAACTTAGGATGCAAGCAAAGTTGCGTACCTAGGTATGCAAAGTTAGGGTGAAAAAACATGTGTGGGCCCCACTTCAATATCTTTGTCATATTCCCTCTCAAGTGGAGTGTGCATATTTTAGAGGTGCAGCTGAGTAAAAGGATTTTTCAAAAATTTAATTTTAATTAATTAAAAGAATTTCCATTTAGTTCTAGCGCTATGTTTCCATGAAAATAAAATCTACTTAATTAGATATATTTGACAAAGAACCGTTGATCGCATGCCACTATCATCCTGCCAAGTAGGGGAGCTTTTCCTCACTCTATCTCAAGTGGAGAAGGGTAGAGAGCCGCCATCAAAATCTTGGTATGGTCAAATCTAACCCTAAGCCATTCTAGAAGCAGACCACCAACCGCACAGAGGTGGACGTGAGGACCAGATAGGTCTGGCCATGATTCCACCTCTATTCTCTTTCCTCATGTCCTCTCTTTGTACCTCTAGCTTTAGCTGGGACGTCCACCATAAACTCAACGCTTAACGCTCAACGCTCAAAAGCTTAGTGCCTCAAAAGCTTAACACTTTACTGAAAAATTCTTTTTGATATTTTTGGAAAGCTAACCTACAATGGGAATTGATACTCTTGAGGGGTTTTATTATAAAGTTTGTCCTTTCAAAGATATGTCCAGCATGCTTGAGTACCTCTACTAGGGATGCGTGTCGAATCTTTGGTGAACTGGTTGTTACTGAAAATATGCAAGGGGTTAATCTATCTTTTCACAGGTGATGACTATGATTGGGACCCGTCATTATTGGAAATGCAGTGCAATTGATGTGTGGATTTGATTTGTTATCTTGCAATACAACGGTTATAATTGGGATCGTCTTCATTGGGGTAGCGTGAAATATTGGATTTTATTATTTTAAAGACTTGATAGCTTTGATCGAGTTTTACTCTATTGGGGATTTTGGATTTTTGCACCTTTGATAAGCGTATTCAGAGTTAAGATCCACTGGGGAGATTTATTCTTTGTTTGTTAATTTGGGAGTCTGATTGATGGCCGTGATCAAGATTTCAATCCACCAAAGGTGTTTGATTGGTTCCGTCGTTTTAATGGTGCAGTCGGACTCACTTGGGATATTCTACCAAGGCATTATTTTTAAAATGATCAGACCGTTGGCGATCTGGTCAGATTTTTATTTGAATGGTTCAGTTTTGGCGATAATTTTGGCCAGAATCCCAATCTGTGGTCGATCAGGTCCTTTGTCCCAATATATGGTTGTGCCTCCAGTGGGAATGGAGAGGTGAAGTGTGATCCAGCCGATAATTTATTAGGGTGATCAGACCGTTAATCTTCGCCAATATTCCAATCTGTGAGGGATTGGATCCATCATCCCAACTTTGGGGGACTCCTTCAGAGAGGAAAGGGCTAATGGTGATATATTTTAAGTTTTGGGAAAGTGATTCAGCCCATGGAAGTGTGATTGATGGTGGTTTTTTTTAAAACATTTTTTTGGAGTTTTTGAAAGATGATCAGGTCTATCGGATCGTGAATCGACGCTCATGATTGAAGCCAATTTTTATTAAAATATTTTTAGAATTTTTAAAAGATGATCCTATTCATCGGATTGTGAATCGACGATCATGATTGATGTAATTTTTGTTAAAATATTTTTGAATATTTTTGAAAGATGATCCGGTCCATCGGATTGTGAATTGATGATCGCAATCAATGCTGATTTACTATTAAGAATATTTTTGAGATTTTTTAAAGATGATTCAGTCCATCGGATCATGAATCGACGGTCACGATCGGTGCTGACTTTTATTAAAATATTTTAAAATTTTTTTGAAAGATGATTCAGTCCATTAGATCCTGAATCGATGGTCACGATCGATATCGATTTTTATTAAGAATTTTTTTTAGATTTTTAAAAGATGATCTGGTCCATTAGATCGCGATATGACAGTAGCGATCAACGCCGGTTTTTATTAAAATATTTTTGGTTTTTCAAAAGATGGTTTGGTTCATCGGACCGTGAATCGACAGTTACAATCGATGCCAATTTTTATTAAAATATTTTTGAAAATTTTGAAAGATGATCCGGTCCATCAGATCATGAATTGACAACCATGATCAACGTCGATTTTATTTAAAATATATTTTTAAAATGTTTGGATTTTCTCTCTCCTCTGGAATATATGTCCAATTTCTTATGAATTTCTCACGAGATATTGCTTTTTCTCAAAATTTCAAAACTTCCCTCTCATTTTTGGAAATTTTCTCTCTTCTTCTCTTTCATCACCTCATATCTTCTTTTCGTACAAGAACCTCTTAGAAGAACCCTTTCCAATGGCCTCCCCTTCCCAAGGGAGGAGGCCTTGTCAAATTGAGGGCTGGAGAGAATCTCCTTCCCCTTCGTTTAGAAAGCCCCTCTTCATTTGGTTTTTCTCTAGTTTCATCTTCTCTTCTTCCTTTCTCTCTTAGTTTTCCTTTTGGGTTTTGTTATCTTCCAAGCCTCTTAATGGTGCAACATAGCAAGGATGTGCTACCCAATTGGTCTTAGGTAAGCCACCTCTCCTCTTTTCACTTTATTCTTTCCTCTCTCCAATTTATTTCCCTTTGCAAGGTGTGGACAAGATTTCGCGTGAGATCAAGGCTAGCTTGGTGTATATTTGAAGTTTGATTGAAGGTAATAGCACGTGTGGATCATGGAGCGCTTCTTCTCATGTCTCCTCTTTTGATTTTTCTTCTTTCTTTTCCAACCTCTCATTTGTGAAAGGTGGTAAAATTCTCATGTGTGTGCATGCTTTCATGGGGATTTTGTCACCTTAAGAGGTGTAATTGGGCCATTATTAAATGGACCGAAAGCAAAGCCTGATTTTTTGTGCATTTGAATGAGTCGGGGCTTTGTTTTGGCTCCCTTTCTCTTTCTTTCTTTCGCATGCTTTTCGTTTCTTTCAATGATCTTTTCTATTTTTCTCTTGCTTCCTTTTGTGGCTTGGGCAAGTTAGGGACCCACATCAGATTTTTTCCTTTCAAAGGAATGGGCTAGGACCATCTAGCAAGCCCATGCACATGCGCTTTGGATGGGGCCAAGTTCATATATATCTTTTGAACTGAAGTGGGCCACCAATGTCTTTGTGCTCATGGTAACACTTTGTTCAAATGACTAAGTCCTTTGGAGTTGTTATGCTAAATGAACTTTAAACTTGCATTTAGGTCTATATAAGTGTTTCATGTGGGCAAGTTGGTCTCTTATGCCTTAATGGGCTATGGTTTCAATTCTAAGCCCATGTTGCACACTTATGTAAGAGACTTAGTCATTTGATCTCAGTATCACTTTGTGGGCCTTCCCTTACTTTGGTGAGCCCACTTGTACTTTTGGCATATGGAATGATTTGATTTCGAATTTGTCACTCTCCCATCATGGTGACAAGGGCAAGTGTACCAACTTCTATTAAATTTGGTGAGTCAAGTGATCATTCCCAATAATTTTCTTTTAGCCCATCATGGATGTAAGAGAGATCATTTTGACCATTTGGATCTTAATTTTACCATTAGACCCATCCATTGGCTTTTATGCCTCAAAATCTGGACACACAGTGTGCACCCTCAGGCCCAGGTTATGGGTTATGACTCGTGCACAAAAGCACTTAATTCAAAAGTTAAATTGTTATAGAGGCATAAAATCATATATGTACTAAGTTCAAATTATCATTTGACAATAATTAAATAAAAATACAATCCATACACAATGGTCTACCCATTTGGGACTTATTAATAATGTCATCAAACGAAAAAAAAATAAAAATGATAGAAATAATCTAAATGTCTTGATTCGTAGCATTCATTTCTTCATTCGTTAAGATACTTGGTGGTTCCTCCACTTGTTTAGGTTCCTGCTCATGTATATCGTATGTACCATCTGTATATATTTACTTCCGTCAACGGGAAAGTCCAATAAGTAACCCAATATGGTTTACATGCATTTCAATTAAGCAGGATAAACATATGCCTCAAATACAGGTAATACATAATTAATGCAAGAATGAATTTAATATGAAATGATGTATTAAGTGGGCATGTATTCAGTCTTTCACTTGCTTCGATTGGATCCCATCAATAGGCCCCCCCTTCCTTGTAGGGTGGACTTCCACATATTAGTGGGCTTCCAGGATAGTCCCTGGGTAACCAGGTACTTAAGTACCTACCGGTCTTCCAGAGTTGTACTCCAGGCAAAATAACTTATGAATGCGTCAAATAATTCACATCCGTACAATAATTCATATCCGTACATTCCATCTCTCCTTTTAAGAGACAACATTTTATGACATGTATTATAACCGGCAATTATTTGAATAATATTTAAATGAGTATCAATCAACATCACATATTATATTCATCACACAACCCACTTATTTAAAATGACTAGGAAACGTGTTGGGATGTACTCACCTTTTGTTGGGTGATGTGAAATCCAAAAGTTACCCCACCTCTAGTCTACTAACAAATCCCTGTGCATAAACAAGGTTTGGCATAGTCCTACGAATAGTCAAAAAAGTTTCCTACATCAATATATAAATAGTATGGTTGTGAAGGTTAATTTGAATACTGTAAGTGGGTATTACTTTGTATTTTGTTTGCGACAACTCAAACGTTAGTCTATGGCTTAAAATGACTCATGTGTGGTTAGTCTCGATTCCATGAAATATAAGCAATCTAGACTAATATGATAGTTCAGAATGGATTAAGGTTTCTAATGGTTTTAGGAAATCATTTATAGTTTAATGATTTGTTCAAGGTATGTTGAGTTCGGGAGTGTTCCCATATTGATTATTCGAACTAATTCACACTCATAATTTCTTACGAACATCCTTATGACAATTATTTATCATCAGTCATTAGTTTGATTAATCGCGAAAACATACCTTTAGTATAATTATTTGTAAAATAGACCACAGACATAATTATCTGTAAAGTGGTCTAAGTACATGACTATTTACAAAATGGCCCATGTACCACTACGCCAAAATCGCATTTTTGCGACGGACCAAGTTCGTCGTAAATTGATATTAGCGACGGACTTGGTTCGTCGCATGGGCCGTCGCAGTTTACTATGTGGCAAATTTTAAACGGCGAATAATGTCCGTCGCTTTTAAACGACGGATTACGTTCGTCGCTAAATTATGTAAAGCGACGGATTTAGCGACGGAATTGGTCCGTCGTACAAAATTGTTGCGACGGATATCGGTCCGTCGTACAAAATTGTTGCCACGTATATTGGTCCGTCGTTAAATTTATGGGCGACAGCGTGATTGCATTTATTTAGGAATTTTAGCGACGGGTTTGGTCCGTCGCTAAATTTTCTCAACGCCCACCTACTACGTTTGAATTTATTTTTGAATCTATTGCACCTGATAGTCATCCAAATTATTTAAAACAAAAAAAAAATTAAAACCTAACAAATCATAATTATATCATATATGAAACTTAAAGTCCTTACATTTCTAGTGAAAAATAATATTAATATTTGTTACAAATTTACACATTGAAGTGAACCATTCTCCATAGAATGAGCAACTAGGCTTTATTTTGTTCCCAATATTGAAACCAATCTCTTGACCATACGTGAAGCTAGCCTTCATTTCTAATCTTTCCTTTATAGCTACTTCCACCTCATACGTTAGCAAATCCATCAACTGGCCCACCTGCAAAATCCAGAATATAAAACATAAAGAGTATCAGTATTATAATGTAAGAACAAAAAAGGAAAAACAACAACAAAAGACAATGAAGCACCACCTACTCGTAAGAAATGCTAGGTGACAAGCTTGATAACTATTATATATGCATGATGAAGCTTCAGTACTGGGATGAAATCGGAAACCTGGAGGCAATTCCATTTGATCCACTTTGGATAGAGCATTCACAAACAAAGCCAGCAAGCAGAGAAATTTTTAGTCAGCAGAGTCGAAGTAAGAGCGTGGACTGATCTGAAAATAAAAATAGAAATCCAAAACTGATAAGCATATAAATGTATTCAGCATCACTAAAACCAATTTACAAGCAAGAGAAACGATAGTTACTTGGATTGGAGGTAACTTGGGCCATTCCACTGCAGACATGGCAGGCATGCAATCGATCCAGTCTGTCAAAAAAATATACTGATCAGAGGATCCTGAATGTGCGATCGATAGGCATTCCCACATTCAATTGGACTACTGCAGGTTTGGGCAACCGTCCATTGAATTCACCAACCAGACAATCAATCATCAAATCACTGAGGTTTTGTGGCGATGCCCACACATGGTCAGGTGCACAATTTGGATGGTCTGGGTTAAGTGGAATGTGCCATGTGTAGAAAGATGAGTGCATAACAATGGTTAGCCATAGTCTGCTAAAGTATCATACAATTCCTCAATAAATAAAAGCAGAAAATATGAACTACCAACTTAATCACGAATGACAAAAACGGTAACCCTCTTTTTGGCCTTTAATAAAATCAGTATCTTTAAAGAAAAAGGGTTACCCACCAGTTAAAATAATAAGAATAAAAAGATATACTATCCTAACAATTAAATTCTCAGGTTTTTTATTTGTACATGTGGGGCCTATGTTTTCATCATCCAAACCATTCACATGACTGGTCTCAACGTAGAGACGTAATGCTATCGAAATCTCTAAGATTGGTTGATCTAACCATTCAGCATTCATCCTCTTCTAATAATAACAGTTACAATGTTTTCTCTTAACCGTGTGTTAATAGGCATTCATAGGCCACCATATCGAAAGGTTGTGATCTTTTCATCTGGAAGATCCCTGGGAATCACTCATCCATGGTGGGGCCTGTCAGATTAATGGTTTAGATGACAAGATCGTGGGCCCCTGCATGTGCAAGATTCCTGTGTGTAAGCACACTATATGTTTGGCAGGATGACCAGGATCCTATAATTCTTCTTAAATAATAAGCAAACATAAAACGTTGGATCAAGCAATTTGTTCACCAGAACTAACCGTATATGTCAGCCCCACCTTTCAGTTATCCAACCTGTTCATCTGGTGGAAGTTGTGGTCTAGAGATGCCTCAAAATCTTCCATGCGGGATGATCTTAACCATCTGATACATTCTCCATTAAATGCGAACCACTGGCTGTAACTTTCCATTTGCAACTCGCCAACCTAATAGGCAGTATCATCTAACGAGCGCGACTTGGGTGAGACCCCGGAACCAACTATGTGGGTGAGACCCTGAACCTAGGGCCCACCTGGATGTATTCTTTATATATCCATGCCGTCCATCTGTTTCTTCAGATTATTTTAGGATGCATTCAAAAAACATGAAGCAGAAGAAAATTTTAGGTGGACCACACCACAGGAAACAGTTCTCATTGAATGCCTACCATTAAAAACTTCCTCGAGTACACCATAATGTTTATTGACCATCCAATCTGTTGATAAGGTCACGTAGACAGGGATTAAAGGAAAAAACATATATTAGATTGATAGAAAACTTTTGTGGCCCATAAAAGGGTTTTAATGGTCGTTAACCAGTGTTTCTTATGGTGTGGTCCACCAGAAATTTGCATCTGCTTCATTTTTGGTTCCATGGCATAAGATAAGGTGGAAAAGCAGATGAACAGCATGGATATATAATTCATACGTTGAGGTGGGCTCCTACGGCCAGGGTCCCACCCACATCGCTAGTTCCAGGGTCTAACACCGTTAATTAATAATTAAGTTGGGCCATTCAGCCTCTTATATTTCAAATCCAAAACCTCCAGATTGCAAGTTTGGACATGTGACTTGAGGCATGATCACTCAATCAAGTTCAAAATATTGATCTAAACTGATGCTATAAATCTGGGTTTAATTTCTTTACAATTCATTGACTTACCTTTAGAGGTGAAGCGTCCTTCAAAATTATTGTGACTTAGATCAAGGCTCTTTCTTGAGGGATGAGAGTGCACCCAAATACGGCAGAATGCTTTCGTTCAAGGAGTTATCACTCAGGTCAAGGTGCTCTAGCTTGCTCAATCTGGACCATCTTTTGAAACCTGCATGCGGGTGACGTCATGTGTTTAAGGCCTTCTTAGAACAGGGAAAAATCTCAACCATTCTTAATATTTCATTAGAAAAATAAATAAATTTCCTCAAATGCAACATGCCGAAGAGGAATAATTACAACATCTTGTGCTAAGCATCAAACAGATAAAGCGAATAATTACAAAGGTTAAAAATGCTTCCCTAGGAGATGGCCTCATATCTCAACAACTCTTTTTTTGTTTTTTTCTAGTCATCATCATCGTCATTGAAGCCTTATACCAAGTTATTGCCTTTGGCTTGTTTTTTCAAGTCCAAATTGAAATTGATAGAATTACAGCTCAGAACCGAGAAATCCCGGATATGAATGCTAACGAGTTTTCAATCTGGCTATTTCCACTTCATTACACTAATAACTGCAGTACATTAATAAGTGCTCCAAATGCACCCTTAGAGATGCATGTAAATACCTTCACATCTCGGTCCAAATCCAAAATGGCACTGTTGAGTGCGTTTGGCTGCACTATCACATCGAATTTCAATTATTAAATTTCGATTCCCCTGTTAGCTTTTGTATTCATGTTACTTAGCTTCAAGTTCAAGGTAACATAGTTAACTTCCATCATTTCCTCCTTAATTAGATAAAAAAAATTCACAACTCAAATCATTTAGCTTTCCTATGGTAGCCTTGATTTCATCAATAAAGGTTAGATAGTTAAGACCATCAAAGAATAAATTACATAAAAGGCTAAAAGAGCAAACGTAACTGTAGTTCCATGGGTGTTTGCAATTCAATTTACCTGGCCAAATGGATGCAGCCCTGTTTCAAATCATCAAGGAAGGAAGAATGTTAAGATTGTAGGAGATAAAGGTACCTTCATGATCAACCCAACCACCCAGGTAATTCCAGGACAAATTGAGGCTCCGCAGTTCTCCCATGTTAAAATGATGATTTGCAGTACATAAATTAACCATAAAACCAAGCAACTGGAGAAAAATTAACTGCTTACAGGTTATTAAGATTCACACATGAGCTTAAATTTTCAGGGATTGGCCCTTCAAGATTGTTGTTAGCAACATTCCTGCAAAAAAGTTGCATCACTTAGTTACCTGGATAACAGATTTTAACAGTCCTTACAGATAGTGAAGATTTGTCATATTAGAGTATGGCATATTAATGTATATCAAAGGACTTCAACAACCATCAACATCCCCACTACTGGCCCAGCAGTGGACAGCAGCACAGAGGTACCACTGGACAGAGAAACAGACATTTGTTACAATGTCTTTATGAGCCATAAATCACATGGTTGGAATCATAAAATCAAAGTGTTACTTCAGAATCATAAAAAAATAAAAAAAAATTGCAAAGTGGGATCTATCTTACTAGATGTTTCAAGATGATGAACAGACCTATTTGTTTCTCCAAACAACCTTGACTGTTCATTTGCACTGTATTAATCAGAAGCTTAGGATCATCCAATTGGCAAGACTTTTGCACCATGGCTTGCTCCTAATTGTATGAATCAAGAAACAGTTCGGATTGACAATAAGTCACCCTGTGTTCCATGTAAAAGGTTTTGTGACGGTGTTGGGACATTAGTAAAACCCTTTAAATATTAAATTTAATTTATCGATGTTTTTCTTTTGTCTTAATTGATTTCAGCAACAGCTAAAGCTGGATAATCTCAAATCAGCAATTAAACTGGACAAACGTTAATTGGTGATTAAGGCTCGAGCCTGAGCATGATTAAGGAATTCGGATCTAAACGAGTTACATCAGTCAGAGCTTACTTTGGTGATTCAACATTTTGCCCACACGGACATAGAGAGAAGAAAAACACATGGGTTTGGGTGCAAGCTTGTCAGATTAGCATACCGCAAACTTGAGCAATGATGCTTGTTAAAAGAGAGTATGATGCAATGTTGAATGGCAGCCCCAAACCCATGTCTGCAAACCGCTGGTACATTTGACAGGATAGCTCCCCATTGGCTACATAGAACTGTAGAAGTAAATTCAGCATTAAATGTGGTAAGGAATATACAAATACATGAATACAGCTCAGTCAATGTGCTACAGATGTCCTTCAACAAATTTTTAAAAAAATGCAAATTAAGAATGGGAATTTTGTGAATAATGATATGATCAGACTGGTCTGATTGGGGAGGGAAAACAATGGAGATTTCAGTAAGGCCCACCTGAATGACATTATCTGTTTCATAGTTATCCGCAAGTCTCCCTGTGGCACCAGTCATGCTGAGTCCCCACCACACACACAAACCAGTCTTTGAATGTGCATTTCCAAATGGTCTGTCAAGCATGGAATTGACAGGATCATAATTGAGGCCCTGACACAATCGGTAAGCAAGTATTCACCGCCCCCAACTTTCTAACTCAACAGCCAATGATAATGAATGTCTTTTCTTGGGTTTACATATATTAAGCATATCAAACGTATGTAATCTAGGATTCAGGGATTTAGGCCAAAGATAGGAATGAACACGGGGAAAAAAATGAAAATAGCGGAAGGGAAACTTTGCACTTGTGATGCTTATGATAGAATGATAGTAAAGATTTGTGTAGAGTCCCAATCTACAAGACAGATGATAGAAGCTTCGTGGTCCCTCAAACAGATTCCTTGATTTTTTGTAGATTAGAATGCTCTACTCTGAATCTGATATAGAGTAAAAAAGGAACGAAACAAAGTGATGCCCACAATTAGGGCTCACGTAACAGAAATCACTACCCCTACTGTTCGTTATAATTCAGCATCAACCATTTCAAGGTATATTAAATTGCAACAATAATATAAACCAAGTGACTTGTCATTCATCAGAGTTGCATATGCATTTTTTTTAACCTATTTCAGTATTATGAAGTAGATAATGCCCAAAGATGCATTGTGTGGCATATGCGCAGTCACAAAATGGTCAACTGTTGCCAAAAAATAACTTGTGATAAACTAACCTAGATAAAAGGCTAATGTCAATAGACAACCTCAGATGAATCAGCAAGGAAGCTTCCATAAGCACATGGTATCTAGTTGAAGCTTTGCTTCACAATTGACAAGAGTCGTGTACAATCAAAATAGGGTGCCTAAATACTTCTATTTCTTGAGAAATAAATGAGCCAAAGTACCAAAAAATAGTAGACAGTAACAACAGCAGAATGATAACGAAATTGATTTTTTTTTTCATGGTTATCGAAATCCTTTATTAAGAAAAGGAAAATTAAACACAACGACGACAATGAATGCAGTGAGAGCCCACATGCTAGGAAGACGCTTAGATATCATCCCTAGCACCTAAATGCGGCACAAGCTGGTCACACAAATACTTCTATACTCAAACAAAGGACTCCCACCATAAGTTACAATGCAAAACTGACATCCAATTTTGCAGAATTTTGCTGATAATTAAATTAAGCTAATGGACACTATTATCAGAAAATGGAGCACAGCATCATGAAAGAAGTTGAAAGGAAATTACATACTAGCTTAAAGAAACAGACAAAAATCAAAATGTGGTTTTCAAGGATGCATTGAGCACAATTAAAGAGAAACAGCAAGGCATAAACTAACGGAGCTGACTGGACAAACAACAAAATACTTGAACAAAACAAAACAAAACAAAAAAAAAAGTCTTTGACCAACTATTTCGGTCAAAGAAAAGGTTAAAAATTTTGTGCTACCTGGCATGAATAATCACCAGTAGAATAATACTAGATCACCTTTCTTCAGTCACTATCAACTATTAACATAGTGGGTGCATGAAGAAAAGGAAGGGGATCGCCATCCAATTACAGCATGGTCCTTTTTTTGCTATATCATCCCCTCTGTTGTTACACTGCAAGATGAGAAAAAGAAAGAAGAAAAATGTGGGTTGGATGGAAAATAAATATCTTTATACGTTCTCTCTATCCAAGTCTAGTTGACCTTATCAATGGGTTGGATGGAAAATAAATATTACTATAGGCCTTAGGAATATTTTAATGGTGTGCATTCAATCACCACTGTTTTCTGTTGTGTGGTCCACCTGAGTTTTGGATCTTCTTAAATTTTTGGACCATGTCATAAAATGGGTAGGAAAAACGGTTGGATAGTGTGGATATCTGAAAAATTATCAAGGTGAGCCCCATGTGGGAAAGTTGAATGCAGGAGAGAAAGTTGGGAAGACGGTGCAACCCTTCTGTGGGGACCACCTTGACGGATGTATTCCTAATCCACGACGTCCATCCGTTTTTCAAGATGATTTTAGGGAATTACCCCAAAAAAGAATTATATCCAATTATCAGACGGACCATACCGACTGTAACACAAAATGGACACGGTAGAGTCCATTTTGTGTTACAGAGGATATCAGTGAAGGTAGATGCACCGTAGAGTCGGAACACAGTGGAGTTGTCGCTGCAAGTACACGTGGCACGGTGATGCATCGATTGGACTATACATCCAGCAGATGAGGTGACAACATTGATCTCGTCAGTCGCTAGAGATGACAGAATTTTTGAACGGTTGATATTTAGTGAAGGAAAATTGAAGACCGTGATCATCCTATAGGCATGAAAAGATAGGCCATCGATGATCAGGTCCACTTGATTGCAATTCGACAGAGTTCAATCCCCACTGTTTTCTATGGTGTGGTCCATTTGAGCTTTGTATTGGCACCATTTTTCCACTCATGCCCTAAAAAGAGCTGACAAAATGGATGGATGGTGTGGATAAAACACATACATCACAGTTGGCCCCACAGAGCTTGGGCCACATAGTGCCACAGGCATATCACCCTGTGGAGGGTGCACATCCATTTGGTGGATTTTCAAACGGACGGTGATGAAAGTTGTTTGGTGGTCTTTACCCCAGAATTATGACATTTAAAACATTTAATAGTCATACACAAAACTCTATTAGAACAGGTGATACGGTAGGAGCCGGCGTAACCGTGGTATGATGTATGTGTTATGTCCATTCATTTTACAAGATCATTTTAGGGCATGGGCCCAAAAATGAGGTAGATCCGAATCTCAAGTGGACCACACCACAGAAAGTAGTGGGGATTTAACGTCTACCATTGAATGCTTCTCGGAGGCCATAGAATGAAACATCAAGTTGGGCCCTAGGAAGGTTTGAAAGGTGGGAGTCATTGTCCCCACTGCTTTTTTTGGTGTGTCCCACTTGTGATTTGGATCTGTCTCATTTTTTGGCTCATGACATAAAATGATCTTGCCAAATGGATGGACGGTGTGGATATAACACATAAATCATTGTGGGGCCCAGGCAGGTTGATGAATCAATCAGGACCGTTCATGTGGTGGAACCTACTATGGATGCAAAATTATTTCGAATATACACAGATCAGATGATCCTATCCATCTGATCGGTCAAATCAAGAGAGCTTTCAGATCCAACCGAAAAACAAATAATAATAATAAAAAAATCAAGTGCAGGAATTATATTTTATAAACATGGGATATCTGTCACGAGTTCTGCCATATGGTATGGACGGTCTGGACTGACACATCACTCTACAGGGGATGGTAATTCCTCTGCTTCTGTCTATACTAATACGAAAGAGACGGAATGATGTCCTTTTCATCTGCTTTTTCATTGTATGAAATCTCATACCTCTAGAAGCTACGCCAAACAACCAAACGAGTATGAAACGGGGCTAGGAATTTCTTATCCGTCGAATTGCAATCAGCAACGAGTGATTTTTTTTTTTTTTTTTTGTGGAAAAACCCTCATTAGGGATCAACCATGACCAATTAGGGATTGCAAAACCCTGATTAGGGATCAACCATGACCAATTAGGGATTGCAAAACCCTGATTAGGGATTGCAAAATCCTGATTAGGGTTTCAACAATCAATGTTGGAGAGAGAGAGAGAGAGAGCTTTCATACCAGGTAACAGCCGTTGAGCTTGGAAGCTGAAAAAAACCACGGGAGCGGGGATGTGAGGCGTGGAAGCTTGGAAGCTGCAATGGCCACGACAGCCGGATGGGAGTAGTGGATTTTTGGGGAGAGAGAGAGAGAGGAAGACTGAGAGACAAAGGGAGGAATGGCGGGAGACGGTAGAGGGAAGAGGTTTTTGGGGATTTTTTTACACTGCATCTACCGTGCGGAGTAAAATCGGATTGCATGCGGAGTAACTCCGCACGCTCTTATCGTGCGGAGTAAAATCAGTTGGGCCCACCTAGAATGCATGTGTTTTATCTATTCCGTCCATATGTTTTTCCAGCTCATTTTAGTGGTTGAGCCCGAAATATAAGCATATCCAAATCTCAAGTGGACCATGCCACGGGAAACAGTGGGAATAATGATTGCCACCGTTGAAACCTTCCCAGGCCCTACAGTGATGTTTATTTGTCATCCAACCTGTTCATAAGATCACATGGACATGGATGAAGGGAAAATACAAATATCAGCTTGATCCAAAACTTCTGTGTCCCCTGAGAATTTTTCAATGGTAGACATTCAATTGACACTTTTCCTATGGTGTGGTCCACTTTAGATTTTGATATGCTTCATTTTTTGGCACCATACCTAAAATTATCTGTTAATATAGATGGACGGAGTGGATAAAATACATAAATCACGGTGGGCCCCACAGAGTTGACTCTAGCGCGCGGAGTTACTCAGTACGCAGTCCGCTTCCAATCCCACTGAATTGGCTACCGTTTGTGTATATACTCAGGTACGCGAGTTGCCTGCTGTACGCAGCCGGCTGGAAATTCCAGTAGGCGGAAGGTACATGGGCCCACTGCAATGTTCGTGAGAAATCTATGCCGTCCATCATTTTCGCAAGCTCATGTTAAAGCTTGTCATCCAACCTGTTCATAAGATCACATGGACATGGATGAAGGGAAAATACAAATATCAGCTTGATCCAAAACTTCTGTGTCCTCCAAGAATTTTTCAATGGTAGACATTCAGTTCACACATTTCTTGTGGTGTGGTCCACTTTAGATTTTGATATGCTTCATTTTTTTGCACCATACCTATAGTTTTCTGTTAAGATGGATGGACGGAGTGGATAAAATAATGTAAATCACTGTGGGCCCCACAAAGTTTACTCCGCACGTGCGGAGTTACCCGCAATCTAGCTTCCTGGGCGGCCGGGGAGTGAATTAGGTGTTACGGAAACAGCTTAATGGGTGTTACACCCACCATATGGCCCACATGGATGATATTTTGTATATCCATGCCGTCCATCTGTTTCTACAGCCCATTTTAGGATGACTTTCCAAAAATTATGTAGATCCAAATTTCAAGTGGACCATAGCGCTAGAAATAGTGTGATTGAGTGCCCCACCATTAAAAATTCCAAAGAGCCCATCGTAAGGTTTTTGTAATGTTTATTTGCAATCCAAGCTCTTGATAATGTCAATAAAGTCTTGATGAAGGGAAAATATAAAGATCAGATTGATCTAAAACTTTTGTGGGCCACAAAACGTTTTTAATGGTTATACATCATTGTTTCTAGTGATATGGTCCACCTAATATTTGAATCTTCTTAGGATTTTGGATCACATCCTAAAATGATATGAAAAAAGAGATAGACGGTGTTGATATATAAAAACTACAACAAGATGGGCCCCACACGGTTAGGGTAACACCCACTAAGCTGTTCCTGGGGTAACACCTAATTCGCACCCCTTGGCCACTGGCCTGTGCTTTGTGGGCCCCTCCATGACGTATGTGTTTTATCCACGCTATCTAGCCATTTCTGAAGATTGTTTTAGTGCTTGATCCAATAAATGAGTCAAATCTAAATCTCAGGTGGACCACACCACAGGAAAATAGTATTGATTGAATGTCCACCATTAAAAACCTCGTAGGGCCCACTATATTAATTATTTGACATCCAATCTCTTAATTAGGTCATACAGACCTGGATGTAGGTAAAAAACAAATATCAGCTTGTTCCAAAACTTCCATGGCCCTCAATAAGTTTTTAACAGTGGGTGTTCAATTAAAATTGTTTCTTGTGATGTGGTCCACTTGAGATTTGGATCTACCTCAAATTTGGGCTCATGGCATAAAATGATCTACGAAAATGTGTGGATAGAGTGGATGAAACACATTCATCATGGTGGGGCTCACAGAGCACCGATCACTTGGCATTGACGGGTGGCAGGGTCACTAACCAATCCGCATCCGTTATCCCAACGGTATGACCCCAAGTTGATATATTTTATGTATATCTAATCCATCCATCTGTTCTTTTATATCATTTTAGGATGCAATAGCAAATATTAGAAAGATCAAATTCTCAATGGCTAGATTAGAGTTTGGGGTCCAATGACTATACATTTATTAGGTTTTCACGAGGTCAACAAGTTGCGGCGCAATTTGGACCTAAAAATTTGGCCTAATTTGGAAATCTAATCCATTCACTCTATTATATTCATCAATAACTTTGATTTGACTGGTTACTTGCCCTGATCAAGTTTAAGATGAGAAAGATACTACATAGATAAAATTGATCAATGATGGGCCATATCTTGTAACCTAACCATTAGATTTGAGTGAAATTTAATCTAAACATCTAAAGTCATTTACTTTTCAATTTGGACCAATCAGATTGTCCAAAATTTGTCTAGCTCTAGACAAACTGAATGTACACATTTAAAGAGTCTTTTATACGGATATGATTCGGGCTTAATTTTGTTTTCAATAATAATTACCACGTTCTAAACATATCTGACCATTCAGATCAAGTTTAGGATGACTTGATCATAGAATTTGATCAATCTCATCATTATAAATTTTCCTTACAATTAATTAACATCATTGTATTAGGGCCTTCATTTTTTGCACCAATGAACATGTATGTATGCATAAACCAATCTGATAACCAGTTAACTGAATGAGTGTAATTTTTCATTTTCAACTATCCAATAAATGTCCACCAATAAATTTGGCCCACTCATTTCGAATTTCTCGCTTTTATTTAAACCACAATTTTTTCCAACATTTTTTTTCAAAACTGATAAAATCTCTTCTTTTTTTTTATCAAATATCTCAACTTTTATTTCTTTTCAAAATATCATTTTTTTAAAATCAAACTTCTTAATTTTTTTGAAATACAAAATCTTAATTTCTTTATAAAAATTTCAATTTTTTTATAAACTTATCAATTTTATTCGAACTTCTCAACTTTTTTCAAATGGCCATTTTTTTTTTAAATCTCAATTTTTTGAATTTTATTATTTTTCTAAATCTCAATTTTACTAAAAAATTGTTAATTGATTTTCAAACCTCTCAACTTTTTTTGTTTGAAAATCACAAATTTCTTTTTTAACTTCACAATTTTCTTTTTCAAAATGTTTAATTTTGTGAAAATTTGAAAAGAAATTTCAAACATATTAATTTTATTCAAATTGAGAAATTTTGTTTTTAAAATCTCTTAACTTTTTCTTTCAAATTACTAAATCTGTTATTTTAAATATCAAATTTTTTAATTTTTAAAAAATATCAGTTTTTTTCGGTATCTCATTTTTCTTAAATTTTATTTTCCGACGGACCTTATTTGGAGGCATCTTTTCGGGCTGGGATTAGCGACGGACCAAATTCGTCGTTAAATAGCGACGGACTAAGTCCGTCGGAAATTATAATTTTGCGACGGACTATGTTCGTCGGTAAATCCCGCGACGAAATCCCGCCTCAATTTCGCAAAAGCGACGGAATATTTTAAAATACGACGGATAAGATCCGTCGTTAAACCAAGCAATTTTTGCGACGGTCAATGTTCGTCGCAAAATCCGTCGCAAAAATGCAATTTTGGCATAGTGTACATAACTACCTGCAAACAGATTATGTACATAACCTAGTCGTAAAATAATCCAAAATCTCCACCGATTACAAACAAATTCAATGTGATTTGTGTCTTTTAATGAGAGAATGTTATAAATGTAAATACAATGAAGATTATGGTTATAAAGTTAAATGATACAAGAGACATTATCAAAAGAACAAGAGTGTGAAAGTCTTTTCCAAACCAATACCTTATGCATGGTAACCACGTAAATGACACCAAAATGATTCCAATGGCTGATTCGATCTATGTAGTGTGGTCCACTTATTCAATGGTCTTCCCTCATCTTTGAATTCATGTCTTAAAATAGGATGGTTTATCAAATGAATGGTTTAGATGAAGTGAGATGATGGTACTTTAAAATTTTATACAAACAACCAACATGGTATAAGACATATCTCTTATCTTAGGGCATCTTAAAAGTTACATTTAATGTTATTAGTGTGGCCCACTATAGTATTTTATCTGATTCATATTTTGCCATGCATCTTAAAATAATGCTCTTGATTGGAAGGACGGTTCAGATCATGATTTGAAATATAGTGGGGCTTACTCTATCTTTTTGTGGCCTTAGGATGATTTTAATGTCCCAGGGCATTGGTTCTCTCATTCTAGTTTCTACTTTGGACAATTTTTTGGACTTCACAAGTAGTTTTGGTTGTGGTTCAGATGGACATCCATCACTCATATACATGGATGATCATTTGGACCATGAAATGACAGTCATAGATTCGCAGATGCATGACTCTAAATCTGTTATTATGAAGGGATTAAAATGAAAGGCTTTCAGCGGCCTAGAATGGTTTGAACGGTGGTTATTGATCCGTCTAGTGAGGCCCACTCGAACTTCCGTTTGGGTTGATGTACTAAATACATCAAGATGGGTTCCACGAGTGGGGCCCCCATGTTAACGTTAATTGCCTCCAACGCTGGACGTTCCAGCGTCTCTGACGTTGGACGTCTATCAACCTTTTTTTTATTTATTAAAACCTACATGTGGGGTCTACTAGAGATCTGGCCCGACCATTGGGTCGGCAACCTCATTGTGGGCCTAATAAAATTTTGGAATAATATAAATTTATCACAATTAATTTAATAATTAAACAAAACAATAACAAAAAGAATTTTAAAGGCTATCATTTATCTAATCGATGTGGCTCATCTGTAGGTCTAATCGATCTGAATTTTGTGGCCCATGTATATTTTGGCCTTATGGTCATTATGACACACTCAGATCGATTCCGACCTACCTAATTGGTCCCCACCAATCAAGTTTTTACATTCAAGGGTTGAGATCAAAATATGGTCCTTAGATCCGTATAATGAATGGAAGGACAATGCGACCCATTCATTGGTTGGGTCTGGTTTACTTAAATGAAATAGAAGGAAATGAATGCCTACCTCATTTAGTCGAAACAAGATCCCTTTGTTCACTAGTCTTACCTCTTACTTAAGAGAGCTTTAACCAACTAGTTTATGTTTTCCTTTTGTTTATTAATGAAAAATTAATTCATTTAACCTCATTTTCTATTATTACAAATTTTTTAAACGACAAGAATTTCTCGAGTCGTTATATTGGCTCACTTACCCCAAAGATGGGAGATTTTGGTCTCTTAATCTTACGTACGACATTTCTTCCATGGGCTATATGGTCACTTGAAACGTAGCCCATCCTTAAGAGAAATATTTTGAGGTGGGCCATACCTCTTGGTTGGACCCAAACATCTTTGGCCTATGCTTGCTTTGCCTTACTCGAACTCTAGGGCTCTCAATGGAGCGGGTCAGATCCGAGATCCGATTCTCTCTGAATCAGTATAATGCGGATTTATCTTAAAACAGGTCTGATTAGTTAAATGGACCGGATTTGGATCTTAAAATAGGTCCGATTACTTAAATGGATAGGATTTGGACTCACAGGAACATGTCTGAGTTCGATTCAAATCCAATTAAGATCCGACTCATTATCACCTTACTACATATGTTATATATATTCATGATGGCCATCTGTTTTACAGATTATTTTAGGCCATGTCTCAAAATTGAGACATGCCACTCTTAGGTCGACCATACCACAATAAATAGTGGGATTTACATAATTTTTCTTCTAAATTAAATAGATTATATTATATATTTTTTAGATTTGTAATGGAGGTGGATTCGGACCTAAATTCGACCCAAATCCAATGCTTATATGGATTTTGGATTGGAAATGGATCTAACAATTTATAAATGAATCGGATATGGATATCACCCTTTGGATTTGAGTTGGATCCGAATCCTATCCAAATCCGTGTACAGATATACGGACTTGGAGTTGGATCCAACTGGATCCCATCGAGATCCAACACATTGAGAGCCATACCGAACTCTTTTGATCAGTTGACTTAAGCTATGAGAGTAGCTTATGAAAATTGTAGCTTGAATGATAAGTAGTTTTCTCATGGCTTACTTAATCCAACAAAGGTTTCTTATTTAAGAGAAGGGAAAAGTACTTAGGTACGCTTGGTCCCTTGTAACAATGTCATGTCGTAACTGTAGGTGAGGTGACTCCAACGAAGAGCATCGGAATGATCCGGCCTATATTCCCTGACTTGAGGACCACTTGATGAAGCACGCCAATCCGAATGTACCTTTGCCTGAAATTCGAGGTCGAGGATCCCGTACGACTTGGAACGATTGGTTTCCAGGTCCTCAACCTCTACTGGATGAGTTTCTAAATCAAACTCCTTTCGTGGGCTTGCTCCCTTGCCGATTCAACTGGGCGAACTTGGAAACTCCTTACGTTCTTGTGAGAGCAGTGGAGAGACGAAACTCATACCTTTCAGCTTTTTTGTGGAGAGTGGGGGATCACTCCTCTGGATGTCTTCATTCATACTGGCATTCCCTTCCACGGTCCTCCAGTTTCGACTGTGCAAAGTCTTTTACCGGTGCCTGATGAGGAGTGGGAGGAGCTGCTTGGGGTGGTGCCTCCTTCTCATGCATTCCAGGGAGAGCAGCTTAAGCTTCCTTGGTTGACTGCTACCTTTGCTAAGATCGTTCCGTCGACACATCAAATGGCGGTATATAAAGCTCGTTCCCTGGTGTTGTTTGCACTAGGTTCTTTTCTCTTCTGTCACGGGAATGACCGTGTCAATTCTCTGCTGCTTCGCTTGACTAGGGATCTTTCCTTCCCTTACAACTGGAATGCTGTAATCCTGGCCCGTCTGTTCCATGATCTTGACAAGACCTCCCGGGGGGTTAAGTCCTTTACCGGTTTCTGGCAATTGGTTGAGGTAGGATGCTTTATTCCTGTGTTTGAACGTAGTTTGCGTAAGTCTTGTGACTGACTTTCGGCTCTCTTCCAGGTGTGCTTTTACGAGCATTTTCCTCACTTCTCTTCATGCTTGAGGGACAGAGACCCCCCCTTTTATCGCTTTATGTGGTGGGAATCGAAGAACTGGTACCCTACTCCTAGTATCTCTGCTGCAAATTGGCAAGCCAGTATGGATGGCTTGGTTTGGAATGAAGAGTGTCTTCTTCTAGCACTCCGTTTTTGGATTGTGTACCCTCTTGAATGCTTATTGTTTTTCTTGTTGCAGTTCCATCTGCAGCCTTATCGCATTCCTCTCTCTTCATGACTCTTTCAGGTGACGAGGTTAGAGAGGCGTCTTGCCAGTGTTGGATTCTTGCATACCTTAAGGCATATAAATTGTAGTTAGGTGAGCATCTTATATGCCAATTGAGGGGGCTGCGAGCTATCTTGGACCTGCAGGTACTATGGTATGGGTCTACTAGTTAGGGAATGGGGTTCAATTGAGCCATAGGCTCCAAGGCTGAAGTTTTGGCTTGCAAACACTAGGTCTTCAGATTTACACGCGTATATAGGCACATGACTTCCTATCCTAGTCAAAATTTCATCAATAACACTTGAGGACATCCAATATCTGAATATTGGAGGGCAGTATAAGGAAGTGTCACGTAATCATAAATGATGCAAACACGAAAATAATAAATAAATAAATTTTGAATAGTTGATGCTGAGTCTTTGCCTACCATCGCGGGCACATCTCTTTCTCCTTCCTCTCTCATCTTTAACTCTCCTTCTACATCTTTAGTTGTGGCCATAAGTGGCAGACATGGCGGCTGCCACCACCCACAACCCCAACAGTTGCCGCCGATCCTATCTTCTCCTCTCTACAAGTTATAGTTGTTAATCCATTTCTGAAACTGACGAAGACAATTAAGAACTGACAACCGTGTATATACGACCAAGACAATTCAAAAGTATGATAATAGCGATCTAGATCGTTCCAAGATGGTGAACAACGATCTAGACTATTCAACACTAGGTGGTTCACAATTTGGACATTTAAAAATAGGTGGATAATATATGGATAGTTCAGAAGTACATTGCAGTGATTTGGTCTATTTCAAGATGGCAATCTAGACCGTTCAAGAGTTGTTGGGCAGCAATTTTGTCCATTCGAAGATGGTGGATGACGATTTGAAGTAATCCTTTATCAATATATGCAAAGATAAAACCACTTCTTAATGGTATTTTTGTACTAAAAGAAAAAGATAACAGACGGAAAGTAGCAGGGTAAACAGACCGTGCCAACATCTAAAGGAAAATATTTTGGGTGATTTTCTCTTATTAGGCCAAAAATCATATGGCATTTGATACCAGTCATCCCTTTTGAGTTAACTTTTTCTTAAAAAGGTAACAAGCAACTCTTCTTTCCTCATGTCCTTCAATGGACGACTAACCTTGGGGCTCATTTTTAATTGAATGTGGATTGTTACTTGTATTTTCTATTTTTAACTGTCCGTTTGTTGGCAAAAATTTGAAAGGTGAAATTACTCTATCAAGGATAATTTTGGGGCACCATCCATTCATGTGGGCCTCCAACCTACAGAACGATAGGTTCCACCTGGGGATTGAAAACCCGAGCATACTTTGCAAATCTTAGAGGATATTTTACTTCCTTCCAACCCAAGTGACTGGGAACAAAACATCTGATCTTTGCTGCTTCAGCATACGGAGTGCCAATTCATGGATCTAGTGATGTAGAACGGGTCGCTGACTATTTCATGGCCCAGATGGAGCAAAAGAAGACCGGTCGGGGTCATAAGTGATCCGGGCCGTCAGGACCGTAAATCGGTCGTATCTCACAATCCGAAATGAGTTACGGGACGTATAATATATCAATTTGGGGTAGCTCGAGCTACTTTAGCCAACCAACCCCACTACGCCGGGTTGCCCAAGACGGAATCGCGAGATTCGACCGTATCGACGGTCATTAGGCTAGTTTATTTTCAGTTTTACTATTTATATTAAGTTTTATTTCGATCATAACTTTGCATCTGTAGGGTTTTAGAGTTAGCGTCCAACATGAAAATGGCTTAGAATATTTCGTAGAACAACGTGGTTGAGGCCGTTTGATAACTTTCTATTTTTGACCGAAAACCAAGAGTTCTAGTAGGATTGAACGACTTCTATAAATAGTAAGTTTACTATTTATAGTAAGTTGCGTTTTCTAGGAGTTTTAGTTGGAGTTGGATTCTGATACTTTACCTAGGGTTTAGTTTCCTATTTATATGCATTGTAATTCCGTTTTTATTGATTCAATTATCAATAAATCAATTATTCGGAATTTATTTTCTTTTTTATCTTTTATTTCTTCTCGTGGATTCGAGAAACACTCGGTTAGGGAGACGGTGATCGACCTACCACGTCCTCCCCGCGTGATTGGTATCAGAGAGAGGTTTCTTCCTCAGGACGATGACTTCTAATGAAGGGTTGGATCCTCATCCTAAGGACGGTGCTCCAAGGGACTATCTAACGGCGACAGCCTTCGAGGCAGCATTCGAAGCAGCACGACAGGAGAACGGTTGATCCTGCAAGGTATACAGGCGACCCTCGACCAGATTGCAGCATCGCTAGCTCCTCTTCGAGCCCAAGGCGACCAACAACCACCAACAGTTGTTATACGGGACAATCCTGTTGTCCGTAGAACACCCCAGGTGGATAATCGTAGGGTTATGCCAGACGATTCAGAACCAAGCAATGACGAGGTTGAAGACATGTTCGTACGACGACCGGCGCTAGGGAATGAGCGTGTGGAACGAGCAGAACGAGATTATCGGGGCAAAGCTGATCTTCCCAGCTTTAATGGCCTACTTCGAATAGAGGAGTTCCTCGACTGGCTGGCAGAGGTCAAGCGATACTTCGACTATATGGAAGTGCCGGACGATAAGAAGGTAAAACTAGTTGCATATAAGTTTAAATCCGGTGCTTTAGCATGGTGGGAAAACCTACAGGTTTTCCGCACTTGTCAGAATAAGACACCCATCCGAACATGGCCTCGGATGAGACAGCTTCTTAGAGCTCGATTCCTCCCTAACGACTATGAACAAATTTTGTTCCAACAGTACCAAAATTGTCGTCAGGGAAATAGAACTGTAGCCGAATATCTTGAAGAATTCCAACGATTGGCTACACGGAATAATTTATCGGAATCAGAGGCACAACAAGTATCACGATTCATTGGTGGGTTGCGATTTGCAATCCAGGATCGAGTCCAGATGCATCCAGTTTGGACGTTGAGTGAGGCCAACCAATTGGCCACTCGAGCAGAAACGCAGTTGTCACGGCCCCCTGCTCGACCCTATCCGGCAACACGAAATCCCAACACCGGACCCACTCAAGATACAACGTTGGCCAAAGGCAAGGAGCCTATAGTAGGGTGTCCTCAACCTCCTACGGTCACGAACCGGGACTGGGGAAGCGGTTCCTCAAGACCTCAACGTACAGCTCCCACTACAGCGGGTTTCAGCAGGATCCCCAACCCATATGGTCGGCCAAGACCAGACCATTGTCTCCGTTGTGGCCAACCAGGTCACTGGTCGAACGCTTGCCCTCAACGCCCTGCAGCACACTTAACTACGAATGAAGGCGGCGTGGAAGGTGAGCCAACAGAAGACAACCCTGAATTGGAACAGGCTGAAGAGGGGGACACAGAAGAGGTCGATTGGCTGACTGAAGATCATGGGGAATCGCTAGTAGTAAGACGACTACTTTACGCACCCAGGAAGGAAGTGCACCCACAACGACATAATATTTTTCGCACAAAGTGTACCGTGCAGGGCAAAATCTGTGACGTGATCATAGACAGTGGGAGTAGCGAAAATATTGTCTCGAGAATTATGGTGGATAAGTTACATCTGCCTATGACGAAGCACCCTACCCCTTACTCTATCGGCTGGATCAAGAAGGTGAACGAAACCAAGGTAACTCATCAATGTATTATCTCATTTTCCATTGGTAAAAGCTATAAGGACGAGGTCCTCTGTGATGTGGTTGACATGGAAGCCTGCCACATGTTACTTGGGCGGCCATGGCAATCGAATCGAGATGTGACCCACAGTGGACGGGAAAACATATACATGTTCACCAAGGATGGTCGAAAAATTATTTTGGCCCCTATGACACCAGACAAACACCCTGAAGCTTCTAAAGTGGAGGGGAACTCTCTCCTTACCATTCGCGAGTTTGTTAAGGAATCAAAGGAAACGGGCGAGATTTATGCCGTTATGGTAAAAGGCGAGGAGCCAGGATCCTCTAATATTCCTCAACGTCTTAAACCGCTGCTAGAAGAATTTCGAAGTACTTGGCCTGCCGAGTTACCTGATGAGTTACCTCCCATGCGAGACATACAACATCACATCGACCTTATCCCAGGGTCCAGTCTACCCAACCGACCGCACTATCGGATGAGTCCGAAAGAGTGCGAAATTCTACAGGGACAGGTGGAGGAACTGATCCGTAAGGGTCTTATTAAGGAGAGCATGAGCACGTGTGTCGTTCCGGCACTCCTTACCCCAAAGAAGGACGGAACATGGCGTATGTGCATCGATAGTCGCGCGATCAATAAAATAACGGTTAAATATCGATTTCCAATACCGCGGTTGGATGACATGCTGGACATGCTCGAGGGCTCCAAAGTGTTCTCGAAACTGGACTTACGGAGTGGATAGCATCAAATTTGTATTAGGCCAGGTGACGAGTGGAAAACGGCCTTCAAGACCAAGGAAGGGCTATATGAGTGGCTGGTTATGCCCTTCGGTTTGACCAACGCACCAAGCACCTTCATGCGCTTAATGAACCAAGTGTTGAAGCCGTTCATTGGCCGTTTCGTTGTCGTTTACTTTAACGACATTCTAATATACAGTCAGGATGAAACGGAGCACATGACCCACATCAGAAAAGTACTACAAGTGTTGGCCGACAACAAGCTATACTTAAATCTGAAAAAGTGTAGCTTCTTAACTGATCAATTATTGTTTCTGGGGTTCATTGTGTCGTCCACGGGTATCCGAGTGGACGAAGAAAAAGTTCGAGCTATTCGGGATTGGCCGACTCCGACAAACATTCATGAGGTACGAAGTTTTCATGGGTTGGCGACCTTCTATCGTCGATTTGTGCGAAACTTCAGCAGTATCGTCGCACCGATTACCGATTGTATGAAGAAAGGTCCGTTTCAATGGACCGAAGGGGCTGAGAAGAGCTTTGCAGAAATTAAACGTCGGCTGTCCACTACCCCGGTCCTAGTACTCCCTAATTTCGATAAGCTATTTGAGGTAGAATGCGACGCATCTATTGTCGGCATTGGGGGAGTCTTTCTCAGGAGGGCAGGCCGGTTGCCTTTTACAGTGAGAAACTCAGCGACGCACGACAAAAGTGGTCGACCTATGAACTTGAATTATATGCAGTGGTTCAGGCACTGCGCCATTGGCGCCATTATCTTATTCAAAGGGAATTTATACTGTATACTGATCATCAGGCCTTAAAATTTATTAATACTCAGACTAATATGAATCGTATGCATGTTAGATGGATTTCGTTTTTACAGGAATTCACGTTCGTTCTGAAACACAAATCAGGGCAGCAAAACAAGGTGGCAGATGCACTAAGCCGACGTGCATCCCTTCTTATTACAGTGAGCAGTGAGGTGATCGGATTCGACTGTCTCAAGGAACTTTATGCCGAGGACGAGGATTTTGCAGATGCATGGAAAAAGTGTCAAGAGGGGCACCCGAGTGACCTTCTAATTCAAGATGGTTTCCTCTTCAAAGGAAATTGACTTTGCATCCCACAGAGTTCGTTACGAGACAAAATTATTATCGAGCTGCATGGCGGTGGCCTCGGCGGTCATCTAGGACGAGATAAGACTCGAGCGATCGTGGAAGAGCGGTATTACTGGCCGCAACTGGCTCGTGATGTTGGCAGGGCGGTACAACGATGTCATATTTGTCAAACCGCTAAGGGACAATCTCAAAATACAGGTCTTTACACGCCATTACCCGTGCCAGATGCCCCTTGGGAGGATTTATCTATGGATTTTATATTAGGGCTCCCACGAACACAACGCGGCATGGACTCAGTGTTCGTGGTGGTAGACCGATTCTCCAAGATGGCACACTTCATTCCGTGCAAGAAGACCTTTGATGTGATACACGTTGCGAGCCTTTTCTTCAGAGAGGTTGTGTGACTACATGGGATTCCTAAGACAATCACTTCAGACCGGGACACAAAGTTCGTTAGCCACTTTTGGCGAGCCTTGTGGAATCGGTTCGGTACACGACTTCACTTCAGCAGTGCTTATCATCAACAAACAGATGGGCAGACTGAGGTCGTCAACCGCACATTGGGGAATCTCATCCGTTGCCTTTCAGGTGACAAACCGAAGCAGTGGGACATGGCCCTGGCTCAAGCAGAGTTTGCGTTCAACAACATGGTAAACCGATCGACAGCAAAGTCTTCGTTCCAGATTGTTTATGGGTGCGTGCCTCGTCACACACTCGATTTGGTTCCCCTGCCCAAGCTTCCAGGCATGAGCGTTACAGCTGAACATATGGCAGACTGAATCATGGACATACATGCAGACGTGCGCAACAAATTACAGGCTTCGAACGAAAAGTACAAAGAAGCGGCCGACATGCATCAACGCGCCAAAGTGTTCGAAATAGGTGATCAGGTGATGGTCCACCTACGTAAAGAGCGATTTCCTACCGGGACCTACAACAAGTTGAAACACAAGAAGATTGGACCGGTACCGATCATTCGCAAGATCAATGACAATGCCTACGTTGTTGATCTTCCGGATGACATGGAGATTTCAAGGACTTTCAACGTGGCAGATCTGTACGAATATCATGAACCAAAGCTGGACGAGAACTCGGGGTCGAGTCCTTTCGAAGTAGAGGAGACTGATGTAGAACGGGTCGCTGACTATTTCATGGCCCAGATGGAGCAAAAGAAGACCGGTCGGGGTCATAAGTGATCTGGGCCGTTAGGACTGTAAATCGGTCGTATCTCACAATCCGGAATAAGTTACAGGACGTATAATATATCAATTTGGGGTAGCTCGAGCTACTTTAGCCAACCAACCCCGCTACGCCGGTTGCTCAAGCCGGAATCGCGAGATTCGACCGTATCGACGGTCATTAGGCTAGTTTATTTTCAGTTTTACTATTTATAGTAAGTTTTATTTCGATCATAACTTTGCATCTGTAGGGTTTTAGAGTTAGCGTCCAACATGAAAAGGGCTTAGAATATTTCGTAGAACAACGTGATTGAGGCCGTTTGATAACTTTCTATTTTTGGCCGAAAACCAAGAGTTCTAGTAGGATTGAACGACTTCTATAAATAGTAAGTTTACTATTTATAGTAAGTTGCGTTTTCTAGGAGTTTTAGTTGGAGTTGGATTCTGATACTTTACCTAGGGTTTAGTTTCCTATTTATATGCATTGTAATTCCGTTTTTATTGATTCAATTATCAATAAATCAATTATTCGGAATTTATTTCCTTTTTTATCTTTTATTTCTTCTCGTGGATTCGAGAAACACTCGGTTAGGGAGACGGTGATCGACCTACCACGTCCTCCCCGCGTCATCTAGACCGTCCATTAAGTTCGCCGTACTTGTTATGTGTCAGCATGAAAAATTCACACTTTGATCCCACTTTGATGTAGAATAGGCCGCATACATTTTCATGGGCAAGATGGACAAGAGGAAGCCTGACTGAAGGCAGAAGTAATCCGGTCTGTCAAGACCAATCGTATCTCACAATTTAAGATAAGTTTTTGAGATGTATAATATATAATTTGGGGCAGTTAGAGTCGGGTTGTCCATTCTGGATTTGTGAGATTCAATTAAGTTAGCGGTCATTTGCCTTTTTTCTTTTGTTTTTTTTTGCTTATAACTTTTGATCAGTTGAGAATTAGTAGTTGTGCCCAACATAAAATGGGCTTAGAAAACCTAGGAGAATAATATGGTTGGGTAGGATTGAGAACTTTTTAATTTTGACCGAAAACTATGAAGTCTAGTAGAAATAGAAGATGTTTATAAATAGTGAGTTTACTATTTATAGTAACTCACATTTTTTAAGAGTTTTAGTTGGAGTATGAGTCTGATACTTCATCTTAGGGTTGAGTTTCCTATTTAAAGCATTGTAATTACGTTTTTAATTATTCAATCAATTATACAATTGTTTTTAAGAATTATTTTTTGTTTTCTAATTTCTCCCTCGTGGGTTCGAGGAAATTCGGTTGAGGATTCGATTCTAGGAAGCCTTGTGGATTCAAGGTATTTATCCGGTAAGGAAGACGATGCTCGACCTTACCACACCCTCCTGCGTCACACTTTCAAGACTAATAACCATAGTGTAGGATTACATTATCTCTCCATCCAGTGGGCTAACATATCGACTGCTTGGATCCCCATCACTAAATGGACCCCACTTGCACAAACTGAACTCCATAATGGAGTTTGTTGGGCTCACAAGTCCTTTAAGGCCCGTTTGGATTATAAGTTACTTAAGATAAGCTACTTATCAAATAAGTAACTTATCTTGGTTTCGACTTAATTAGCAAATAAGTATGTTTGGTAAACAACATGCTTATCAACCGAAAAGTAGAAAAGCATGTTTGTTTCCAACATCATTCCTCAAGTCCGTTTGGTCCCTGCACATCCACCATCCATCATTTGGGGCCAACCTTTGGTGTGGATTGTTCATTGTGTGGGCCCCGCCTTTGATGTGGGCAGTACATCATTTGGGGCCCACCTTGGATGTGGGCCATTTGCACCGTTCTTTATGTAGGGCCCACCTTTGATGTTGGTCATCCATCAATTGGGCCCACCATCAATATCCACTGCCCATCATGTGGAGCCGCCTTTAATGTGGATCATCCCAAATGTGGGGCCCACCTCTAATGTGGGTCGTCCATCATGCAAGGCCCGCCTTGGATATGAGCCACTCATCATTAGAGTCGACCAATGGTGGGCGTCAATGACCACTGTTTTCCTGAGGTGCGGTCTATTTGAGATTGGATTCTATTTCATTTTTGGGATGGACAAACAAGGGTGGTTGGTGTGGATTTCATGTGCAAAACATGTGGCCCCACTACCTAGTGGGCCACTCAAAACTAGTTATGAATGGCATGAGTAAAACACATCACGTTGGGCCCAGGGAGGTTTCAACATTGTCATCATTATCACTGTTGCGTCTTGATGTGGGGTCCACCTAAGGTTTAGATCTGCCTCACATGCTAGCCCCACTTACATCCAAACCAGATGGACGGCATGGATCAAATATATTGTAGTGGGCCCAGCAAGCTAGATGGTCAACGTGGGCTGGGCAGTTGCAGCTATGGACGAGCACCTCTTGCTTCTGTCTGTGGTGAAAGAGTAGAAAAGCAAAATAAAAATGCTGAAATACTTAATTGATTTCCAGCAAATAAGTAATGATCATTATTTATTAATCAAACTAACTTATCTCAAATAAGTTACTTAACTGCTGCCATCAGCAAGAAAAACAACTTATTTGGTGGTATCCAAATAGGCCCTTAACATCTAACCTGTCCTGGACGGCTCTCCATTAATTATTTCGTATATATGGTCTGGCCTCCCCAATAATTCAACAAGCTTAAATCTTTTTAAGATCTCATTATCATGTTGGGTCACGTACCGCATGGGTCAGACTGGAGGTTGCATGATAGACAACAATGGACAACCGTCGAAAAATCTCCAAACTCATGCCGGTGGCCCACGTTATGATTTGATCAGCCTGATTCTGGGGCAGCCAACCTTCATGGTGCTGCTATCCTAACGGACATGCAATTCAGATGTCGTACAAAACCCCTCATGAGCTAAAATAACCCGGCCCGTTGACAGCCCTTAAAAATAACAATACGTCGAGAGAAATTAACCAGCGTCCATATTCAACTCATGCGTGTAGCCCACATAATGACCAGATCGGTTTATTATTATTATTATTATTTTAATACATAGAAACCATGGGTATTCCTGATAAGCGGATCGATGTTTACACCGGTATGCCTTGTTGCCACGCGTGAATCAAGGCCACCTTCAAATTCAATAAAGAACATTCATCGTGTCCCAATGCATGCAACCAGTAAATGCACACTTATATCACGGTCCACCCATTCATCGGAGGACCAACCGTGGTGGAGAAAAATATGGATTTCCTGGGGAAGTACAATGCACTATACGCAAGCATGCATCAGTTCTACACTTGGCAAGCTTGCACTAAAATTTAAACCGTCCAAATTGTGGGCCCCAGTTAAGAAAAATATGGATTTCCACATTGGATGATTTAATGGGCGGTTAGAATGGAGAATTGCCAATGTACCAGTCAACAAATAAAAGCCCATAGTCGTAGGTTTGGATAGTATAATCAATCTGATTTTAGGCGGAGGATCCATCTACAATGGATACCACTATTTGGACAGCACATAGATGCCAACTGACCGCACACCCCCATTTGCAGAAACTTAAATCCCGAGGATTTCCATAAATATATCGTGGAGCATAATATTCACCCCACATTAGGGCCCACCATTGCACGGTCCAGATTTTGCCCACTAGTGAATAGATCCAAACACAACCCTATAAATCAACAGTAACACAAGACCACGGGCAAGCAACCCACCACCCAAACGATGGCACCCAAGCTAAGCTTAAAGCTTCTTGTGGAGAAGACCACAGGCAAGGTGTTATTTGGAGAGGCTGAAAAGGATTTCGTTGATTTTCTCTTCAGCCTCTTAGTAGTGCCAATCGTCTACGCAGCAAAGCTCCTCACTAAACAAAACATGGTGGGATGTACTCCAAATCTCTACAAGAGCCTTGCAAATCTCCCTGTTGATCACCTGCAACCCAACTTTGACAAAAATGCTCTCTTTAATCCCAAGATTTCCATTCCGATTAGCGGTCCAGATCCTTCCCTTCTGTTGCAAGACACTGCTTCCACCACATCAAAGTTCTACTCATGCAGCAGCTGCAACTATCACGGCTATGTTACAGAAGTAGAAGGCACCTTGTGTCCTATTTGCAAGAATAGAATGGTCGTTGAGGTTTTCAATGTTGGGCCTACAACCGTAGCGTCGGGATCGGACGGTGGACAAGGGTGCGTTAAGGGTGTGGTGACTTATTTGGTGATGGACGATTTGGTGGTGACGCCCATGTCTACCCTAGCTAGCATTGCTACGCTCAACAAGTTGAATGTCAAAGACGTGAGTGCAGTCGAGGAGAAGGTTGTGGAAGTCGGGATGGATGAGGTACGACATCTCTCTCTTACTCGGGCGGGGATTGGGTAATACCCACACCAGGACCAGACTAGAGACGGACGGTCCTGGAAGGGGTTCTGTGGGGCCCACCCAGATGTTTATCCATGCTGTCCATCTATTTTGACTGATGATCCCAAAAATGAGGCAGAGTGCTCAAGTAGACTACACAGGAAACAGTGAAGATTGAATGTCTACTGCTGAAAACCTCTTGGGGGTCACAGAAGTTTGTTTATGTTTTCCCTTCATCCAGGTCTATGTGACCTTAGGAATAGGTTCGATGGCAAATAAGCATCACGGTGGGCCCTAAGAAGGTCTCAATGTAGGGTCATTGTCACCAATGCATCCTGTGGTGTGGTCCACTTGAGCCTCCGATCTGTTCCCTTTTTTGGCCTCATGCCTTGAATTGATCTTTCAAAATAGATGGACAGCTTGGATAAAACACATATATCACTATAGGCTAGCTTCACGGAGCCCCTGACAGGATCGTCCGTCTCTAGCTAGGGTCCTGGTGGGGTGGTACCCAATCCGCACCCTTCTAATTACTTTCTAAGGTTGTAGAAATGCGCCGGTCAATGAATAGTCCAAACCGTTGATCCGATAGGCCTCATGCACAAAAAATCTTAAATTGGACAGAGGAGCTCTCATACACAACTAGCTCATAAGGTAATCCTTAACTAGAGCGGATGTCTCCAGAGTCAAGTGTGCATGTCATCCGATTTCCAAGCCATCAACATGGTTGGCTCTGACATGGAAAGCCCTTGGCACATAAAAAGCTGGGTTGATGTTGTTTGGATGATTGGAAAATTGGGTCCCAGGAAAAGTTGGGACCCTCAAATGTCAGGTCAGGGAAGATGATTTTCTCAGAAGCTAGGTTAATGCTGATTGGACGAAATTTCTAGGGTTATATGGAATGATAAAATTGTGGAAACTCGTCTTGCATGCTAAAAACGGTTGACGGATTCTACATGCTAAAATTGTCACATGCTTGCTCGACATAAACATGGTGGCCCTACTTAAATGGATCTTATATGTGGGACACACATGTAAGATGAATATTGAATTTGATATAGACCATTCACCATGTTGTTCCCACCACTAATTTTCTGACTCTTATCAAATAGTCTTAAGATTTCTATTTATTGCTCGAAAAATGAATGGTCAATATTGGCTGTGCTTGAAAAGTTTGATTATTGATATGTATCAATGGTATGTGAGAATGGACAGTCCAAAGTGAGTGTGGCCGTTCCATGTGCTATCTTAAAAGTTTTGGGACACAGGCAAAAATTTAAGTGACACATGGCATGTCCCACCCCGAACTTGGACTTCCCAAAGGTGAGAAAATTATGCAATTAATGTGGGCTATTTTGTTACAACTATCCATTTTCACGAGCCATACATAGGATGGTTAGCATCATCGAACTAAACTTAGGTCCCACTTGTAACCACTAATATATATTAACCCTCCAATATTGATAAAATCATATATATATTCAATATTCTTTATTTATTTTATCTTATTATATTTGATACATGATTTATTTATAATTCCATTTTTTAGGGTTTGGCTCTCCTAAAGGCGTCCTTGGAGTCAAAGACAGTACTAAATGAAGTCTTTGGAGGAAAGTTGAAGAAAGTGTCCATGCTGTAAAAAAAAGTTAACATTATGCATCAAGCATCTTCTAACCTAAATTGGTGGCATGGCATAGGAATTCCAAGCACATTTTCCACCTTAGGATTTCCCAACAGCATTAGTGGATGTAGGGAGATGCTAGTTACAAAATATCATGTATATATACTCTTTATTTTTCCTATGTTTCTAGGCACATCCGTTGGAACATTAATGGTGTTCATAAGTGTTCATAACCTGAAGAGCTATTGCAATTTGAACTTCTTTATTCTGCATTGAACTCCCTTATTTTGAGACCTTCATTGCAGTAATGGCCGCAACCATTTCATCGACCATATGACATAGTGATTCCTTCTAACTTCATTAAGAAAAGAAAATTGTTTCATAGTGGCTCAATCCAAACTGACCCATTTCTTAGTTGATTGTCAAACCAGTCACTACCAAAATAAATATCATATTAAACAAATCTACGCCGTATATTATGCGAGTAGAGGTGGGCCAGGTGGCAGTGTTTTCGTTTAATATGGGAACATGGAGTCCACCTTTTCGACTTTGCGAATGTCCCTGAAATTAAGTAGATACCATCAGGTCCTATAGCCCACCCATTTGGGCCTTTCAAAGTGGAATTAAAGCAACAGATTTTCAATTTATAACGGTTGATAGTGACTGCTATGATATAAATGACCATCTTTCAATTAAATTTAAAATTTTATCATTAATGATTTTATTTTAATTGCATCAGTTTGGGGCCCACTTTCTTCCTGTCACCCACACTCCAAACGCAGCCCACCTCCAATGTTGGTTTTTGCAGAAATACCCAAAATAGGTGTTGACAGCCATGACTGCATCAAGCACGAACCTTTGGTTAGTGTCCAATCTCCATTGTTTCTTGTAGTGTGGCCAACCCGTGTTGTGGAGCTGGCGTATTTTAGGCCCCATAGACAACCATGGAGGAGAGCATACGGAATGGATTTTACGCATACAATATGGTGGGCCCCATAGGGAGTTTTATTCGATGCTTAAAACAGGTCTGGTAGAGGCGTGGATTAGGTGAGGACGGGGTAACAGCTCGCTGGATGAGCCCCTGACAGCTGGCCCACCTTGATGTATCTGTTGGATATCAAGGCCGTCCGTGCCGTCCATTTTTATTCCAGCTCATTTTAGGGCATGAGCCCAAAAATGGTGCAGATCCAAATATCAGGTGGACCACCACATGAAACAGTGGTGATTAAACGCCAACCATTAAAAACGTCCTATGGCCCACCATAATGTTTATTTGCCATCCAACCTGTTGATAACGTCACACAGACATGGATGAAAGTAAAACACAGATATCAGCTCGATCCAAAACTTTTGTAACCCAGAAAAAGTTTTTAACGGTCAGTCATTACTGTTTCCTGTGGTGTTGTCCATCTGATAATTGGATCTGGCTCATGCCCTAAAAATGAGCTATAATAAGTGATGGACGGTGTGGATAAAGAACACATACATAAAGGTGGGCCCTACTGTCAGGGGACTTATCCAGCAAGCTGTTACCCCGATCTCACCCAATCCGCACCCGTGTCTTGTAGAAGATTCCGGACCACTGAGACGTATCGTATCGTCTCTTTATTTTGGCATTCCAATCTTTATCTCAGTTCAAAATTTAAAACATATCACGGACAGATAGAGTGAGTTGGACGGTCGTGATTCAGTGACCGGCTCCTCACCTGAAGGGCCCGGATATGTATCACAGATCCATGCACATTACCCGGCACACTTGTCATACATCTGTGCCATTCATCAGGTAAGGTACACTGTCAATGTTACACATCCCTTATAATAAAATTCAGGCCTGTAGAGTAATCAAGTGGCCCTCTCGAATGGAGGCCACTCATTGAATCACAACCCTTAGTTAGATGTTATATTTAAACTCTTGGGGAATGATACGCAGCTAGAACCGGAACATGGTAGATCCAACTATACATAGTTCAAGCCACAGGGTAACGAATCAATCCAGTCCGTTCATCTACTTTCCCCTAGTTGGATGGATAGTGTGTCTAAAGACACTGGTATCTGATTATTCTATCCGTCTGAGAGATGGCCCCTCAGACAAACGGTGTAAAATGAAAATAGTTAATAGTTAAATATCCTCCTAGGAAAATTGGAGAAATGCGATGGATACGATTCTCTGATTGGTGAGATTTTCGGAATATGATCCATCCATTATAAATATCATTACATGAACGGTCCCAATCGATACATAACTCTTCCATGTGCGCTGTGGAGAGACTTCTATATCTCTTCCATGTGTCTTGGGAAGAGATGGCTCTACCACATTGCTGTTCCTGCGAATCATCTCCGGTAGAGAAGGGCACAGTTCCAACTACTTGTACACAAGTTACGATCAATCCCAGCTGTTAACGTCCAAGCTATTAAATGACTGCTACATCCAACCTGTGCAATAGTCGATCACCTACATATACCCACTGATCAAGTGGATCACACCTGCATCTTGAAATTGATCAATGGGTAGAAATTGTTTGCTATGGTGTGGCCCACCAGATGAGTGGATGTGGATGAATTTTATACTAGGTGATTATCGCTATGATGCCAGCTAGGACTGGATATATGTCATATCCACCTAAAAGGTTTGAAGTTATCCGTTGGTTGCAGCACAAGTTACGGTCCACCCAGTTAAAGACTATACACTTGTTACTTGCATGTCGCATCCAACTCTTCCAATGGTTTGGCCCATCATGCTGATCACCTTATGCAAGAAAACAGCACTATCCACTCATTAGCTGAGCTAGACAATAGGAAACAATTACTAGCCATGGATAAATTACAATATACAAATGTGTTATTCGGAGAGGCTGACAAAGCTTTCGTTGATTTCCTCCTCCGTCTTGGCATTGCCAATCGGGTATGTTACAAAACTCCTCAAAGCGCCCCACATGGTGGGGTCCATAGGAAATCTCTACGAGAGCTTTGAAAATCTAGCCATCGATTACATGCAACCCAACTTTAACAAAACTGCCCTCCTCAACCCCAAGGTAGTCCCTCCTCTTAGTAGCCCAGAGCCTTCTCTTTTGCTGCAAAGCTGTGCTAGCTTCCACCACATAAACTCCTACTCATGCAGCTGTTACAAGAATAACGCCTCGGGTGCAAGAGTCACGGGGTGTTCTATTTGCAAAATGGAAGGTCGGGATTGGACAGTGGAGGAGGGTGCGTTAAGGCTGTGGTGACTTAATATGGTGATGGATGATTTGGTGGTGACTCCCATGTCTAGCATTGCTCTACTCAGCAAGTTCCTTGTAAAGGACGCGAGTGCGCTTGAGGAGAAGGTTGTGGATGTGGGCCTGGATGAGGTATGCTCTCTCTCTCTCTCTCTCTCTCTCTCTCTCTCTCTGAATCCTTGATGTGGATCACCTAAATCTTCTTCATTTGCAATTTCTACTATGTTGATGTTTGGTTTATTTGTAAATCGGTTTTCTAGGGCTTGGCTCTGCTGAAAGCATCCTTGGCGTCGAAAACAGTACTAACTGATGTCTTCCGAGAGAAGTTCGAATCCATGAAGTAGCGGAAAAAGATACAGCATTCTATAATAAACAATCTTCCACCGTGAATTAGTGTTGGGTGGGAATCCCTTCGCACATTGTCTGTCAATTTCCACTTCTTCTTCTTCTTCTTTTTTTCGTTTCGAAACATTTTGCCTGGAAATGTTAATGGAGTTTGTTCTGTCATAGAGAACTTCAAACGAACTCTGTTTATTTGAGGAATTTGGCATGGCATAATGTCTGTAAATGTTGCATGTATCTCAAAATCCCAACTTTCCGAGTTCATGCTGTTGGATTGATCATAATCCAAAAACCATACTTAACAGATGATCATAATGGTCAGTTGGCACGTAATCAAACCAGGTGAGAAATTTTTGTTGTCCAAATTCAACAAACAGATGTTCTTTATATACTGAGAGAGAGAGAGAGGTCTCAAGTCCACCCGGTTGGACCACAAGTTACAGTCCACCCAGCACCCAGCAGATAATTTCCAACCGTTCATATGCTTGCAACATCTAATCCATCCAATAGGTTGGCCCTATCGTGATGATTTCCTTATGCAAAAGCCAGTCCCGTCCACTAATGGAGCAGGTGACCCTCATATTTGCTATTTATTTATGGCTATTTATTGTCTTCTAGGAGTGATTCACCTGATGAGTGGATGCGGTACTATGGTGCCGGCCTTATGGGAGATGATTCGGTCGAGCTCGTGTGCTCATCGTGATGTGTGTCGGATCCACATAATGCATTTGGTGCTCTGGGTTATAGGATGCTCTAAAAATCAGGCATCTTCCGAAGGCCTACCAAGTTGTCTATAGTGTGGCCCACCCAAGTCATGAATTGCCTTTATTTTTAGGCCTATGGCTCACTGTGAAAGGATGCATCTAATTGATGGTGTGTATGTCGGACATACAATACAATGGAGCCCCCAAAGGTTGACCTCATAGGACTTTTTCCAACCATTAGATGCATAATTCTAATTTAGGCCTAACGCTAAAAATTAAGGCTGACTTATGATTAGGTGGGTTACAACAAAGAAAATAGCTGGAAGACAGACGCCCACCCTTGGCTCTTATGAGGCCCAATGCAATGATTATATGAAATACACTTCAATCATTAAATGCCACACAAAATTTTGGCCTAGTGCCTAAAATCGGACCCATCAGTAATTCAGGTGGGGCATACAAAAGGAAACAATTTGGAGGGTGATCCTTCCCTGTACGCATGCTGTTTTCAATCATGTGGTCCACTTGCATTACAAATGAGGGTCATTTTACTTCTTTGGCCTAACATGATGTGACGTACCAAGTGGCTGGGATGAATTTTACTTAAACATCATGTTAGGACCCAGCCAGGCAGCCAATCCATTTGCTCACACTTATGCCCCCTCAACCATTATAGAAATGTAATGGAAGACAGTGGAATGATAATTTTATCCGGAGTAGCTTTTTGAAAACCTTTTTGAGTATGACACCAGAACATAATTTCATAATTCCATATTAATTAGGTAGTTGTTTGTAAAGTTCTATTTTTATACATGGCATCTTATTTGCTTTTCTATACATGGTATACCTTCTTGCCAGGAACTTCCTGGTAAGCCGATAGATGTTTACACCTGTATGTCTTCTTCCCACGTGTGAATTAGGTTGACATTCAAATTCAACTTCAGCTCGAGTGCTTTGTTTGCCATAGTCTCTAACAGGTCACAACTTGGGGAGTCGATTAACTGTTACATGGGCGTTACCCTAATCATGTAGGGCCTACCGTGATGTATTTTTTGTATATCCATGCTGCCCATCTGTTTTTTAATCTCAAATTTTCTTTCACAGAGATGTCACCTTTTCTTTTAGAGCTTATTTCGCTTAAGCTGGTGGATAATTTTGTTAATTTTTGTACAAGTTTATCCTTAAACTTTTTAATTAATTCCAATCTTACCTTTCTCTCTTCTCTTTACAATTTCTCTAAGGTGGACCCACATGATGAGTTACCCACATTAAGGGTGGGGCTCCACATGATGAATGGTCTACATCAAGGTGGAATCACATAATGCATGGTCACATCAAAGGTTGGCCCCAAATGATGAATGCCCCACATCAAAGTGTGGCTTGGCAAGATGGATGACCCACTTCAAAGGTGGGACCCACATGATGGATGGTGGACATTGAAGGTGGGACTACATGATAGAAGGTTGGCATTAAAGGTGAGCCCATTTGATTATGGATGACCCATATTGAAGGTTGGGCCCCACATGGTGGACAGTCCACAACAAAGGTGGGACCCATGTGATTGATGGTGGACATCAAAGGTGGGTCCCACATGATGGATGGCCCACATCAAAATGTGGCCCCACATTATGAACTATCTACATCAAGTGGGTCCATAGCAAAGGTAGGACCCACATGATAGATGGTGGACATCAAAGGTGGGCCCGCATGATGAACGATCCATGTTGAAGGTGTCCCCCACATGATGAATGGTCCACATCAAGGTGGGCCTACAAAATGCATGGTTCACATCAAGGTGGGCCCCTCATGATGGTTGAACCACATCAAAGTGTGGCCCAACACGATGGACCATCCACATTAATTAGTGGGCCCCACTTGATGGACAATCCACATCAAAGGTGGGACCTATGTGATAGATGGTTGACATCAAAGGTGGGCCCACATAATGAACGATCTGTAGGGGGCCACATAACAAATGATTCACATCAAGGTGGCCAATATAATGGACAGAGTGGGCCACATATGATGGATGGCCCACATCAAAGTGTGGCCCATCTTGATGGACAATCTGCATTAAGTGGCCCCACAAAATGGACGGTCCATGTCAAAGGTATCGCATGATGGATGACCTATATCCAAAGTGGCCAAACATGATGGATGATCCACATACAAGGTGCGCCCCACATGATGGATGGTGGACATCAAAAGTGGGCCCCACATGATGAACAATCCACTTCGAAGGTGGGGCTCACAAGATGGATACATGAAATGTGGATTCCACGTGATGGGTAGTGGACATCGATGTAATGGAGTTGTAACCTTTAAAAATGACATCAACTACCTCTAAAAAAGCACTTATTTGAATGTTTTACCAAGTGTGCTTATCTTCATATAAGTGTTTTTTTTTTTTTTTTTTGAAAACTTGATTTTACCAAACAAGCTTATTTAAAATGAGAGCTAGAATAATAAAAAAAAACTTATTAGAATAACTCTTATTTGAAAAGCTCTTATTAGATTAGAGTAGAGATGTCCATCCCAAGCCTTAAGAATATCCAAATCTCATGTGAACCACACCATTAGAAACAATGATGAATGACTGTTAAAAACGTTTTGTGGGCCACAAAAGCTTTGGATCAATATGATTTTTGTATTTTCCCTTCATCCAGGTCCGCTCGACATTATCAACAAATTGGACAACAAATAAATATTATGAAAACCTTAAAATAGGCCCTGTGGAATTTTTAATGGTGAGGATTCAATCACCACTGTTTCCTATGGTATGGTCCAGTTGAGATCTGGATCTGTTTAACTTTTGGGACCACATCCAAAAATGAGCTAGAGAAGCTGATGGACGGCATGGATATAAAACACACCATCAAGGTGGGCCCACATTAGGGGTAGCACCCACTAAGGTGTTACCTGAGTAACACCTAACCCGCTCCCAACAACTTAAAACACATGGAAAATTGGAGCCGTAGGCTCTACATGTAGCCTTACACATGTCTCTAAAAGCAGGACAAGCTGATCACCTGCAGGCGGGCCATACATAGCCATGTACACGAATCGAGTAAGCTTGATTAACCCGCTCGACTGGACTTAGAAAAGCTCAACCTGACCGACTTCGATGGTGGGTTTGGGTCGAGTCGAGCGAAAATTTTGAATTCAAAAGTAGTTTGAGTCGATCATTGAGCAAGAGACTACTCGAATCGGAATATAGCTCGAATTGACTCAGTTTGTTTTGGTTGGGCTCGATTTTTTATAAGTGATATAAATACCTATTTTAAGAAAAATCCTGCTTTATTTCATTTCCCCTTTCTCTCTCCCTGCCCAACTATGCCCCCAAACCCCTTCCCCCTCTTTCTCTCTCCCTGCTTAACCTTGCAGCCCTACTCCAGTTGTCTGTCTGTTGACCGTAGTTGACTCGCTGCTCGTCCGATTAGTGCTCTCTCTCTCTCTCTCTCTCTCTCTCTCTCTCTCTCTCTCTCTGTGTGTGTGTGTGTGTGTGTGTGTGTGTGTGTGTGTGTGTGTGTGTATTAATTTACACCATTATTTTGGCCATGGCAGCTCAGTCGGACGCTGCCATGGCCGGATGGGATGCCCAAATACATTATATTGTATGTAGTTGCTAATTAAAACTCAGACTTAGCTTGAAAAATTGAAATTGAACTAACTCAAATACAAATACTCAAACTTGGATCGAAAGCTCAAACTCAGCTCGAACTTGCTGAGTCTACTAACCAAGTAGGACATTTAGGCTCGAACCCGAGTCAAGTCAAGCAACAATCAGGGGTAGGGGGGTTCGAATCGAGCATCGAGCAGGGGCCAAGCTCAGCTCGGCTCGACTCGACTCGTGCACAAGGCTAGGCATACGTACATGTTGAACGGATAACTTTAGTTCCTTTTCTTTTAACCATTCAATGTCTTATATACATATGGCCCACATTTTGACCACAAAAGAGGTGCACATTGGGTACCACCTCGTCTAGGATGTAGCTAGAGACGGGCAGTCATGCTAGGGGCTCTGTGGGGCTCGCCAAGATCCACTCAATCCTTCTATTTTGATATATTATTTTAGGGCTTGAACTAAGAAATGAGGTAGATCAAAGGTTCAAGCGGACCACATAAAGCAATGGGGATTGAAGTCTAACTTATGAAAAATTCCTAGGGCCCACTGTGATGTTTATTTGCCATCCAACCTGTTCATAGTCACATGGACTTTTATTGAAGGAAAACATAAATATCAGCTTGATCCAAAACTTTTTTGGCCCCCAAGAAGTTTTCAAAGGTAGGAGTTCAATCCCCACTGCTTTATGCGGTGTGGTCCACTTGATAATTCAATTTGCCTAATTTGTGGGCTCATCACCTATAATTACCTGTCAAAATAGATGGACGGCGTGGATAAAACATATAGATCATAGTGGCCCAGAGAGCTCTACATGACCGTCCATCTCTACCGTGGGACCCACCTGATCGGCCGCTTGGATCTCTTACACGTTCTCCATGGAGGGACGTCAATAAACAACATCGTTTTCCCATGCATGCACCCTGTAAATGTTCACTTAATTATATCAAGTACCAAGGCCATGCGCACGCCACCCAATCATCGGAAGACGGGCGCGGATTGCCTGCGAAAGCCTTGGCAGGCATCTCCTGCACAAGGAATCTAGGTGGGGTCCACCGTGAGGTTTGTGAGAAATCTACGCCGTCCAACCGTTTTTTGAGATCATTTTAGGCGTTGCGACCAAATATGAATGGGATCCAAAACTCAAGTGGGCCGCACTAAAAAAAAAGGTGTGTAGGGAAATTCTTACCGTTGAAACCTCTTTGGGGTCCACAGTGATGTTTATATGCTATCCATACCGTTCATAATGTCATTCCTACTGAGATGAACTGAAAACACAAATATCATCCTGATTCGATACTTCTGTGGCCCCACGAATATTTCAATTGTGGAAGTTCAATCGTCGTGTTTTCGGCCCACTTAAGTCTTGGATCCATTTCAATTTTGGTCGCAACGCCTAAAATGATATCACAAAAAGGTTGGACGGCGTATATTTCTCACAAACCTCACTGTGGGCCCCACCCAGATTCCTTGCGCAGGAGATGCCTGCGAAAGGCTTTCGCAGGCAATCCGCGCCGACCGGTAGACTGAGAAATTTTTTGCTGTACCGACGGGGGAGCGAATTAGCTGTTACCCGGGTAACTACTTATTGCGTGTTACCCTAATTGTGTGGGGCCACGTTGACGTATGTTTTGTTTATCCACGCCGTCCATAAGTTTTTCTCTATCATTTTAGGACATGATTCCAAACCTCAAGAAGATCCAAATTTCGGGTAAACCATACCACTAGAAATAGTTATGAAAGACCATTAAAAACATTTTATGAGCCACAAAAGTTTTGGATCAAGCTCATATTTGTTTTTCCCTTCGTCCATATCTTTTTGAAATTATCAATGGGTTGGATGGAAAATAAACATTACTAAAATCTTACCACGGGCCCTTTGGAATTTTTAATGGTGAGGCATGCACTCAATCACTACTGTTTACTATGTTAGGGTCCATCTGAGATTTGGATCTGCTTAATTTTTGTAACCTCGTCCTAAACGGATGGACGGTGTGGATATATAATACATTATCAATGTAGGCCCCACAATAGGGGTAACACCTACTCAGCTATTAACCGGGTAACAGCCAAGTCATGCCCCACCCACCTCTTGGGTACGGTACATATGCATAGATCCCAGCCATGGGTAAACTTGAGAGTCTCTCCAAAATGGAGAGAGATTGGACGCACATTTCATACGGAAACCTTTCTGCGCGGGAGCGAATTAGGTGTTAACTCGGGGACAACTTAGTGGGTACCCCTGTCGGGCAGCCCACACGTCCTGAAATGATATATGAAAGAACATATAGACTACATGGATACATAAAAAAAATACATCAAGATGGGCCCACACAGTTAGGGTAACACCCCCTAAGCTATTCCCACTCTCCTGCACTTGGAACTTAGGAGCCCACTGTGATATTTGTGAGAAATCCACCCTGCTCATCTGTTTTGCTAGCCTCTTTTAGGACATAAGACAAAAAAGACCTGCATCCCAGAATCAATTGGGCCACACTACAAGATAAGGTGGGTAGGGAAGCAAGCATTTTGGGTAGTAAGTCATAGTAAACTCTGTGGGGGCCCACTGTAATTTATGTAGTTTATCCATCTGTTCATCCATTTTAGCAAATAATTTTAGGGCTTGACACAAAAAACGAAGCATATCTGAACTTCAAGTGGACCACACCATAGGAAACAGTGTGAATTGAACATTTGGGGTTGAAAATTTGTTGGGGGCCATAGAATATCAAGCTAATATTTGCTTCGTCTTTCTTTTTTTTTACCTTTCGTCTGTATCCGTGTGATATTATGAACAGGTTGAATGATACAAAAACTGAAGCATATCTGAAGTTCAAGTGGACCACACCATGGGAAAAAGAATTGAACATTTACAGTTGAAAAATTCATAGGGGGCCACATAAGCTTTGGATCAAGCTGATATTTGTTTTTACTTTCATCCATATCTATGTGATATTATGAACATGTTGGATGACAAATAAACATCACTGTGGGCCCTAAGAAGGTTTCAACGGTGGAAATCAGCTGTTTATGTGTTATGGTCCACTTCAATGTTTGGCTCAACCCCTTAAAATGACTTGAAAAACGATAGATGGCGTGGATAAACCACATACATTCACATAGCCCAACAGAGTTTACTTAGTGCCATGAAAGCATATACGTAATCCCAAATATTCGACGGTGGACGTGAGGATTGAACGTCCACAATTAAATATTCGTGGGGCCACAAAAGTTATGAATCAGGTTAATATTTGCGTTTTCAGTTCATCCAGGTAGGAATGACATTAAGAACCGTATGGATGGCATATAAACATCACTGTGGACCTAGGGATGCTGCAATGGTAGGAATTTCCCTACCCAACTTTTTCTTCAGTGCGGCCCACTTGATTAATGGATGCGGCTCATTTTTTGTCTTACGTCTTAAAATGAGCGCACAAAACAGAAGGACGGGATGGATTTCTCACAAACATTATGATGGGCCCACTTAAGTACCACGCTAAAGAAGGCTTTGGCACACTATGGATCGCTCGCCATTGTGGAGAGATTCTCGGAAGAGAGAGAGGAGAGGGGAGGAGAGAGACCAGCTCTCTCGACTCTCCGTATTCTACAACCCTTGAAATACGGAGTTCACCAACGGCTGGGATTTACATGTACGTAGGTACGCCTTGGTGTAGCAAAATTTTCTCGGGGAGACCAACCGTTGTAGATAGAAATATGGATTTCCTGCGGATGTACGATAGACAATAACCATCCACAAATCAGTTGTACACCTGACACTCCCACTACAAATTTAACCGTCCAAATCGTGGGCCCTAGTAAAGATGCTTCATAACCCAAAAACTAGACTGAATCTATAATCCAGACGGATGATTTTTGGACATGTAATGGGCGGTTAGAATGGAGAATCACCAATGGTCACAATCATAGGTCTGGATGGTATATTCAATCCTATTTTAGGCGGACGATCCATCTACTCTGGATACCACGTGGACGGTTTGATGTTAGCTACGTGTATGCAAATGCAAGGACATTGTTAAGGTTTATATTCTTCCCCTCCCCTATATATATAGTTGCCTCATTCTTTAGTGATTGCATCACTAGCTACTAATGGCGGAACAGGCACAGCCACTAGCACCGATCCGGCTCACCATACCACGGGACGATGTCGGTCCACTCAGTCACATCCCTACGATTAAGAATGGGGACCCCTCTGATGCTGTGTCGTTGTTGATCAGACTCGCGATCCCTGCTTGCTACCACTGGGTCCCGGTGGATGGCCTCCCTCCTAATCTGGCAATCCGCCACACTGAAACATTCATCCGGAGTGCCCTAGCTCAGCTCACTGCCAACGGCGGGACCCAGATGGACGAGGTAAAGAGGCGCAAGGTTGCAATCGTGCTGGGTGTCAGCAGGGCTGTGACCACGTCTCTATACAACATTTCAGTGGGCGACCTCATCGCTGATGAGGTGGCCCCGGCGAAGATCCAGGTGGTGAACGCTGGCCAACCCAACGAAGTGTTGAGGATAGTTGGCGGCCTCTCGGACGGGCAGACCCAGATCCTCACACAGGATATGAACATGGACGAAACTGAGAAAGCCGCGATCGCCGCGCTCCTCAAGAGCTCCATCGGCACTCTTCCGCTTCAGGGTTATTCTCTCATAATGTGTGGCTGCCACTACCTGACTGCGAGGGAGACGCCGTCCGGCAGGGCATTTCATACGGTCGAGAGGCAGTTCTGGAGGAGCCAGAGCATGGTTTCTTGGATCAACGACGACATTGAGCTGATAAGGGACCTGGCCTGGCACAAGAGCTGCCACCCAGTGAAAATAACTGTTAAGCAGCGAATTGCTACAGACCCAAAGGTGGCAGCGATGGTGCGGGATGCCGGGGCAGGTTCAGCAGCAGCAAGGTTGCCAGCGATGGAGATTGAGTTGAGGGCGGCCAACAGCTACAAGACCCTCCTCCAGACTGTTAAGCCACTGTTCGCTGCCTATGGCGGGTCCGTCGAGTTCGACGTGCTACTGGAAGCCATGGATGTTGTCAACATGTACCCGTACTCGGCCCCTGTGGTCAATGTCCCCAAGCCAGCTAGGACCCCTGCCTACGTCAAGGACAGGCCGACTGCTCTCCAGTACTTGGCAGACGTCATGGAACGCAATGCCGACGCTGTGGCGTATGCATATGGGTTTTACCGTGCATGGTCCGATCAGAGTCAGTCGCTTGGTGGTCAGGCAAGAACCGACTTCCTTCGCTGCTTGTTCTCTCTCACCAAGTTGGAGACGCAGAGGTATGCCTCATACACTAAAGGCCAGCAGGCGTTCCTCGGCTACAACGCGGCGATGGAGACCCAGTGCAACATGGTCGAGTAAAACCCGCTGAGCTCCTCTCTCGTGTAGGCAAACAGTGCCTGAGTAGGCGCCATCTGTTTGACTGTTAGGTTTCGTTTCTTCCTGCTCTTTCTTAGGACCCACCGATCAAGATGGCCGTGGTTGTCGCTAAACAGTGCTTGATCCTCCTCTATTACCTTTCTATTAGATGGGAATGCTGTCTTTTGATGAATTTTCAATGCTTTAATGCATGATTTTTCTTTTTTATTTTAGTCGCTCTATGAAATGTCCTTGCGTCTAAGCTATAGTTGATAATATTTATGGTATTTCTTTAGTGGACGTATATTGTTTGAGTGCTTTCAATCTGGGCTATCATGGATTGATCGACAGCCCTGTTCAATCGATCTAAACAACCCCAGAATTTCTAGTTTGCTCTCTTGACACTTTCGAATATTTTTTTATTGATCGAAAGTTTGGGATCGATTGATTGATGAAGTTCCAAATTTAGTTGTAAATTATTTGAATGTTTTTGGGTGTCTTCAATTGATCGATGGAACATCTTCGATTCAATTGAAGGACAATCGATTGTAGTGGATTGATTGACGATGCACATAGTGGCATAGCCATAGGCGAGACGAGATTGAACATCGTGTCTTTTATAGGATAACTGATCCGAATCCACGAATCTATCGAGAAGAACACTCAATCTTCCTTGATTTCTCAAGGGGCATTCGAAGAACACAAGTAAAACAGAGTATAAACTCAATAATCTTTCATTAATCAAAGATAGAATTGTTAACAACAAAATAAAAACTCATATTTATAATAAACAACTAATATTTATAATAAAACCAAGTCCTAGAAAAGCTTAGGAAACATTAATCACGTATCTAAATGAACCCTAAATACAATAGGAAAATATTAGCAAAAATCTGCGCAAACTGTAAAATGTCTGTCGGGCATCGTCTTCCTTTTACTGGTACGAGCAATCCATGCATCTGATTGACACGAAACTTAATGATTTTGCTGACATCGATGTACTCTATAAGATGGTCGGCTCATATTCTTCATTTCAGTAGTGATGGGCCACTTGGACTATCTCCAAGTTAAGTCGGCAAAATTCAAAACTTTCTTGACAGTTCGTACTATTTCGAACGCCATGGTCAAGCCGTAGCTCGAATCGATGCGAAGCTTAGTAGGTTTTCTCGTTATCGAGCAGCTTTACAAGATGAATGGAATAGATCATCATAAATATTCAAGATGGGCCCCACGAATGGGGCTGAAAATTCAAAAATGGGAATAACACTTTCTTGTTCTGGTTGAAACTCCAAAACCAAAAACAGCCGCAAAGCCCACTGGTCTCATGACTTGTCGGATAATGTCCAAAATAGTCAAGAGATTTTAAATTGGCTTTTATCCGAAATTGGACCGGTTGTTCGACCGGTCCCTAAGTATGCATGACAGTTCGTCAGATGACGTTTCTTTACATTTTCTTATATTCTTCCTCCGGTCCATCTTTATCATGAAGGTCATCGATCGTCGCCCTTGATCATGGGATTCACTCTCTACATCACATATGTTGTTGTAGATTTCTAAACAACTGACGAAGAGAGCCGATGATTGCTCTGAGTTGGAGTGTGAGGAGAATCTCCTTGCTGATGATTCGGTTAAGTTAGAAACTGTTGGCCTGCACAACATAGAAGAAGGCTAAGAGGGTGGCCGTGGACCGGCCATTAGTCCTTCGTTGCTTAAGTCAGATGAATTCTCAAAGAGAATATGGTAGGCTTGATGGTAGTAAAGATTGCGTACCTTCCATGGAGGTAGAAGTAGGGCTGAAAGTCGGGCGGGTTCAACTCGACTGACCTGTGACCGACCCGACATTAGGTTGGGCTTGGGCAGGAAGTATCGAACCCGATCTCAAGCTTAGGCTATGAAAACTCCAACCTGATGAAGTTTGGGTCGAGCTTGGGTTGAGGTCTTGGGTTGCCCGACCCAACCCGAACCTGATCTATATACAAGTTACTTATAATTTTGTTAAACTTTAGCTAAGTAAACTTATAATGTTTGAAATTTGATATGTTTGAATTTGAAATGCTTGAATGTTAAAAGAGTAGTTATCCTATATTTTAGCTTATTTGTTTAGAAAAGGTGAAGTTCTTTACCATAAATAATTACATATATAATTAATAAAGTTATAGGTACAAAAAATAAGATGTGTATTGAAACATAATAAACTAATGTAATAACGAAAATATTAGCATATATCAACCCGATTAACCCGACCAAGCCCACTTAGGTTAGGCTTGGGTTAAGAATTTCCAACCCGAGGTTGGGTTGGGTTGGGTTAGGGTTGAGGTATAGGAATCTTGGGTTGGGTTAGGGTTGAGCACCAACCTGACCCAACCCGCCCGACTTTCAGCCTAGGTAGAAGTACTCGTTTTATAGCCATCATATGAGTAATTGTGAGCCTTGGACGTGGCCATGATTGTGGCTATGGTTACGGGAGAGATTCTCGTCAGATTGCACGATTCTAAAGACGTGGATTGAGCCTCATAACGGCCAGTGACATGTCCATCCTTTTCGGGCATATCCCTATAATATTTCACTCGTGACAATAGTGGTGGTGATCCAGGTCGACGGTAGTTTCTAAATAAGATAAATGCTGACCCATAAAATGAGTCGGTATTCAGGTTGGAAGAACCTGGCCGAGGTCAACCAGATAAACAGGTCGGTGAGAGTGATCCGAGTTGTTTGCCTTATAAGCTCAACTCGATTTATCCCCATAACAAAAGCCCCTTTACTCCTTGCTTTGAATATTAGAAAAGCTAGCTGTAATGATAGAATGAGCTGAATTTTCTTGAAAGAAATCCATTGTAGCGTTATCTCCGCTTTTCGGGTATGCTTATCAAAGTTTTGTCTTTAAAGGGAGGATCAAAGAAATATTCATCCTCGGTCCAAGTTCAATGAGTTAAGGTTCAGATGGTTTAAGAAAGAAAAAGCTCCCAATAATGCAGCCATACGTGACGTTGATAGTACGATCCAACAAGGCAAAGGTAGACTTCGTAGACATCACAATATCACATGCAGTAGCTGTATAAATACAACCATTCTTTTTCTGCCAAATCCTCTCATGCATAGAACATCTGATCCGTGTAATAGGTTGGCCATCCCACCATGATATCTCGAATCCATTCATCAAGTGGGGCACAACATACAGAGTATCGTATGACTTGGTAAGCCTGATTTTAATAATAGTCATTCTTACCCCGTACGCATTGCAAAGCATGTGATCTAATATGCGGCGCAGCTTCATCGTACCGCCTTTGAAAAAAGAAAAAGGATAAAGAATAAGAAAAAAGAAGGGATCTTCTGACCGTGCCGCGTCCGACGGCAAAGTGGGCGAGGACATGCAAGCATATCAGAAGGGGGCTATCCATGAACTCAGAAACCGATCACCTACATGCAACGCACGACAACTCGTAGGATATCTGTTCCGTTAAAACGGTAGGCCCCACTATGAAGATCAGCCTTCTAAAAAATATCAGGCGGATCCACTCTCTATGTAGGCCATACCAGCAATTGGCATCAGACCATCAGGGCCCATTCTCTCTGAAGCTGTGGCTTATATAATGAGCGGACCTGCATGGTACAATCTTCATCTGGGCCCACCGTTGTCATGGCATGGATTTCTTAAATAAATGGCATCTCTGCAGGAAAAGTTGGTTTGATGCCACAAGTTGTACTGGCGTTGCATCTCAGTTATCTGTCCCCACATGCAATGCCATGTAGGGAGCGTGCCGTCCATTCTTCTTTAGCATGAAAATTTGGTACCTTTCTTTTAAGGAGTGCTTCAGAGGCAGGACTCTCCGGCTGAGGAGACTGGGGATGCAAGCGAACAAAGCTGCCTTTGCATGCCAGGAGCGAATTAGGTGCGGCCCCCACCTTGATATATTTATTCTATATCTGCACTGTTCATCCGTTCTTTTCATGTCATTTTAATGCATAAATTAGGAAGATCCTGCTAAGAACCTAACCAATGCGCAAAAAGCCCCCGGACTGATGTAACATTTAAAGTTTAGGCTTTTAAACCCTTGGGATCGTAACATATTCCACCACGCTCCGCAGCCGACGTCCATGGCAGCCCACTCTGTGGTGGCACTCACTCTGGCCTCTATTCTAGGTAGCCCTTTCCAAGGCATGGAGGCAGCACTCTAGTTATCCAGGAAGCCCTTTCCACTGGGCGGCTTCACTATGGTTGCTCAGGTAGCCCTTTCCACTTGGCGGCTTCACTATGGTTGCTCAGGTAGCCCTTTCCATGCCGTGGTGGCTTTCACTCTGGTCCAGGTTGCCCTTTCCACAAGTCGCCCCTTTCGTGACTCGAACACGAGACGTGGTGTTGGCTTTGATACCAATTGTTAAGAACCTAACTAATGCGCCAAAAGCCCCAGGACTGATGGAACGTGTAAAGTTTAAGCTCTTAAACCCTTAGTGTAATGCCCCGAAATTTCAATTCTCGTGGACAACACAATCGGTCGAGTTTTTGGGTGTTAACTCCTATGTGTTAACGTCGCTATTCCACACACTTATACTGTATTTACATACATTCATGCCATTCAAGCAAAATGACGGGAAGTAAAGATCTTATTTCATAATCTCCTAATCTAAGTTCGAAATCAAATATAAAACATATCTAACAAAAGGTTCACTTAATGTCTTCATAAAAGAAAACTTATTTCGAATTCAAGGAAATAACTTTATTTTGTTAAAAGAAATAAATGGATCATTATCAAGCTACGTAGGCTTCATCGTTCGCCATTTGCTGCCACGAGCCTTCATATTCTTCGCCCTGCAGATCGGGCTCACCTAACAGATCGTCACTTGCAATGTCTGGTGGTGTTTTAAAAACATCGCCCCAGGAGGACGTGAGTTGCTCGCGATCAACTCAGTAAGGATCACTCACTAAGATTAGTACAACAATATCCAACACAATGCATATATCAAACAAAACACACAAAAAGAAATATCTTGATTAATGCGATACATGAAATGCATGCTCTGGTTCAGGCACCCTGACCAAATGAGACGGGATCACTCCTCTCTTCTCACCAGTCATTAGCTACCAGAGGTTCTAGTTAGGACGGGATCACTCCACTCTTCCCATACACCAAAACAGTTAGTGAAACAGGCCCATGCACACTTTCACTAGCAAGTGATGAATGCATGATTTAGTTCCACATTTATTTAGGTAGTTTATCATCCAACAGTTTTAATAATGTCCCCATCCCAAGGTCACTCTTTATCCCATCCATGGTCCGTCCTGACGTAGAATAGTTGTTTCCTCTCAATAGGGGCCAACCACGAAAAGGCGTACACATCTTAGTCAAAATGAGACACATGGCGCCCAAAACACTTGTATCTGACTCAAGGGTCTATCATTTACCCATTTACATAGATCCTTGGCACTTCATTAACATCACGTTCATGGTCTTGCCAAAATACATCACATGGGCTTCTTACGAATAAATTATTCTCCACATATACAGTTATACTATCCATGGGGAAAGGGCTTCCATTAGGATGACATCCATACATATAAACATTCTCACACATGAATCATAATCTTCATCTTATACATGTGAATAAATATATTGAAGCATGGTGCATACATAATCTCATATACATATGTAAATCAATCATCATTCTTTCCTTAACCATCACATATAGCATATAATCTATATAAAATAAAATTTCAGTAAATTAATGTCAAACATATTCATCAATACACGGTTTCATAGATGATTCACAACCATTTATGTTTTCAAGTGACATACAACAACCATAACAACAAGGCACAATTCGACATACCATTCGATATTGTTGTAATTAGGCTTAAAAAGGAATCCTCACCTTAGATTTCAAATGATATGAATTATTCATAGGGTGCACCTCTTCTAGATCCTAAACCTAATATAATTGTGGGAACACACAGTTAGGAATTATTTCAGCATGATATTCAATATTATGGTCATCTAAGATTAGGTCCATCAAAATGTTAAAGTGTAGGCTGGATATAGGGGATAAATACCATAGTAGATGGGGCCTACCTCTTAGAAATTCAGATCCCAACTGGGTCGACTCGGTTTGACTCGGTTCGACTCGGTTTTGGTCGAGATCTCCTTCTCTGCCTCTCTTTCTTCTTCCTTTCTTCTTCCGTTGTTTTTTCTTTCTCTTTCTTCTCTTTTTCTCTTCATTCTCCTTCCCTGGACGGAGTTCCAGCAGCAACCCCCCCCCCCCCCCCTCTCTCTCTCTCTCTCTCTCTCTCTCTCTCTCTCTCTCCTCATGACTTCTCTCTCTCTCTCTCTGACGGCTTCTCTCTCTCTCTCTCCTCATGACTTCTCTCTCTCTCTTTGACGGCTTCTCTCTCTCTCTCTGACAATCATGGAGGCGGCAGGGACGAATAGAGGTTTTATATAGCTCATTCTATCCGCTAGTTAGGGTTCGGAGGAAGCTTCTAGGTTCCAGTTCCGTAGTTCATAAGGAAACGGTGGGAAGATTGGATCTCTCTACACATCGGCTCCTTACGCATGAGGACCGTCCAAAGTGAAGGTAGGGTCCATAAAAAGGTTTTAGAAGTGGTCTCGTGTGCCCATGCAGAGTGGTGGATCGGATCTTGATCCTTCTTCTTTCGAACGGTAGTTTGGAACGGGCCGTACAGGTGACGGTCGGCGGAGATTTCCAAACGGACTATGTTTGGCTGGCCGGTGATTCGAATGGACGGAGTGGATTTGGCAGTGGGGTCCAAATGATAGACGGTGTGGAGCTCACGGACGGACAGCATCCATCTGCTGTTAACACGGAACGAAGAAGACGGAGGGGGTTTGTGTCGTGCACACGCAGTACGGTAACTGCGTGCCACCGCTGCCCTCCACACATGGGGTCCACTAGGCCCACTAGATGTGTTAACATCATGAATTTAACCATTGACATGAAATTTGGATCGAATCTGAGTTGTGGTGGGCCGTCTATTGACCATTTTCTGATTAGGGCACTTGCACAATGATCGGGGAGCTGATTTTTTACGTGTACGGTTATTTTATGTTAGATAGGCCATACACGAAGTTTAGGATCCAAAATGATTGTGGAAACTAGGTTACCTAAATGGTGGAGTTTAGGTAGTGGCATTTTCGTAATTTTTAGAAAACTGTGAGTTTAACAAGATCCAGCAGTTCTGGACTATTTTTTGGGTTAATTTGAACAACTTTTATAAATGGGCCCGCCTTAGATTCCCCACGGTTGATTAGATATGAATTTCTCAAGATCAACAGCTAAAAAAAAAATCAAAATTAAATAGGAGAAAATACGGGGAAAATACGGGGTGTTACACTTGGGATCATAAAAGATCCAAATCCCGGGTGGACCTTACTATTGGAAATGGTGGTGATTGAACGCCCTACCATAAAAACTTCCGAGGGCCCACTGTAATGTTTTGGTAATGTTTATTTGTCATCCAACTTGCTGGTAAGGTCACATAAATCTAAACGAAGGGAAAAAAAATCAACTTCATCCAAAACTTTTGTGGCTCATTAATGGTCAATCACCGCAGTTTTTTATGATATGGCCCACCTGAGAGTTGGATATGATTTATTTTGGGGCTCATGCCCTAAAATGACATGCAAAACAATAAAAGGCATGTATATAGGATGCATTCATCAAGGTCAACAAAATTGAAAGGGCCACACCATCTTGCTCAACAATCCGCTTCCATGCATGCCTAGTGTTGTCACTAAAATCTGGATAACAAGTAAGGTTGGCTGATGCCGGCTTAATGATCTTTTGGGTAGCGTTAGGTCCGCTCGAAGTAGGGGCTTAGAGCTTTAATGGCAATCATCCGTACCTGCACAGAGTAGTAGAAAGTAAGGGAGAATAGCCGGTGTTCGGTAGGAGAATCTTCGATGCCTAGGTCACGTGAGTAAGACGATCATATAAGGTTTGGAGGATGAATAATTGTGTACCTTGTCCTGTAGGGAGCTAGAGCCCCTATCTATAGGGTTCGTAGACCACTTAATAGTAGAGTCAATTTAGGGTGTGTTAGGGAGCTCCATATTAAGTAGGAGTTTTAACCTGCAACGGTAGGAGGGATCCCCGGCTGAGATAATCTCGGGTGTCTGTTTAGTCCATATCGAGCAGGTCACCTTCAGACCCGTCATACGTGAGATCAGATGGCCGAGCCGACCCTCAATGCCTGGTCAATACAGTTGGTTGTCCAACCTCCTTACCCACTGGCTCATGATTGGTGGTTCCAAACAGCTCTTCCGGCCTCCGTAGGTGTGGTTCCGAGGACATTTTATCATATCTTCATAGCTTAGGTCCAATGCTCAGAGTTTGTCCGAGCACATGTGTGGGTCGTCTGGGCTCATGGGCTTTCCTTGCAGTATTTGGGCTAGCTCAAATTTACCCACTATTCGGGCTCGGGAGTGAAACATGACGGATGGGCAGGTCCGTGCTAGCGCGAGATTTTCAGAAGTTTGAAAATTTTCTCCTCGACGGCCACCGTCGTTAAGCAGGCGGAAAACGTTGCCATAAATGCCAATTTCAAATTTCAGAGCATCGTCATGATTATATGACATGGCGTGCGTTTCGACTGCTCAAGTGAATGGGATAACGACGCATGGCTAAGGCGTGCCTGTTACATCATCTGTCAACAGGACAATGAACCCCGTGGTGACACATGGTAGGGGAGAGATGCAATGGCACGTCGCATTGTCTCATGACGTCATCCCGTGGTGATGCATGTCATTTGTACGGACTGAGAGCTGGCATTTTTGCAATTATAATGAATTCCCCCTTTGCCTTTTCCATCCATTTTCTTCCCCATTTCCTCTTCTCCATCCGTATCTACCTTCTTTTTCCCTCTGTTCCTTCTCTTTTTTTGTTAAAGTCCGACGTTATTTCATTTTTCCTGAGGTTCCATTTGTTACAGAGCTCGTATTTTTTTATATGTTTTCTCCCCTCAGTCGTCTCCCCCGGCGTGATTTTTCTTTTCTTGTTGCTTTCTCTATTATTCCTGACTATCGAAAATGTTGCAAGGGGTAGATTCGGGCAACGAGACTTTCTCCTTTCTGATTAGGGCCCAATCTTCGAGAAGATCTATCCCTGGATTAAACCCCATAAAGACCACTTCTCAGGCAGGGGAGGAGGAAGTAGTCGGGCCGGTAACTTCCTCTTTTGAGGATTATTCGACCGATAACTTCAACTCAATTCTAAAAAAGCCTAACCTAAGTGACCTTAGAAGGGACTTCGGCATCTCCGGCATTGTGGCAATTTGTTTGCCCAATAAGGGTGAAGTTCCGAGCAGCCTTGGTGAGGCCGCCTTCTATTCGATCACCATCCGGAGCAGCCTTGGTCTTCCCCTCTATCCTTTCATAGGGGAGCTGCTAGCTCGGCTTGGTCTAGCTCTAGGGCAACTTACTCCGAACGTTGAAAATTTTTGCTCAGCTACTTAGTCTTATGGCACATGAACGATGTCGAGCTTAGCGTGGACGAGTTCCTTTACATGTTCTGCGTCAAGGGAAGCCCAAAGGCTCCAGGGTGGTACTACTTCTCGGAATAGTCAGACCAGGGCTTAATACGTGATATTCCAACCTCCACTAAGCTCTGAAAGGATAGGTGGTTCTATGCAATCAAGGGGTGGGAAGCCCCATCCATTGAGTTGCCGTGCTCGCACTTTCTAGTACCCACTCGCTTCATCGCTCCAAGTTGAGATCTCATTCCGAGCAATGATTTGCTTTTTTTTTGTGTTCGAGGTAATCATGGTAGCTTTCTGTTTTGCAGATCTTCCTTCAAAGCAACCCAACCTATGGGAGCGGATCCAGGTCATCCGTCAGAGACCTCCAGCTGAGAGGAGTTCGAAGAGGTTACCGACCCCTATCCTCCTCAACCAAGCCGGTCTCATTCCAGGTAGTCCCCCGCCTCGTTCTGTAGTTTTTAGGTCATCCTTGATATTGTCGGCCTTTAATTTTTGTTGATGGGTACCTCATCCTTTTCCCTTTGCAGATATGTCTTCTTTGGTTCAACCTTGGGCGAGTAAAAAGAGAGCCTTGCTCCTGAGGTGAGGATCTTAGACTGGCAGTGCAGGCAGTGCCTCAAAAGTAGATAAAGATTACTGCTCAGGGTCTAGCCCACCCTATTTAGCCTCACACTTGTGCTGATGCTGCCGAATTGTCTCACGCAAGCTCTTCTCGTGCCTCCTCGCCTGCTGGAGAGCGAGGTTGGTGGCTTAGGAGGGCTCAAATGCTGCTCTTGTCATTATTGAGGATGTTGGTGCTACGGAAGCTCGATGTGACGTATTGAATGTTGTTACCGCTCATGCTCCTGAGTAGGCTCAGGGACCCACCACAGAAGAGGTGATTGCAGGAGAGGCAGGTGAGCGAGCTGAAGGGGGGCAGACCAAGGAGGCCATGACCGTCGAGAGGGCTTTCGAACACAATTCAAGTGCTATCAGGGTCGAGCCTTCTAGGGGGTCGGCTGTCGACCCTCCAGTATTCATGCGCGAGCTCCTTAACTGGACTCGTGGGCTCTCAATGCTTGGGATGTAGGCCTTCTTGCAGTCAGAGGTCGATCACATGTTCGAGCACATACTCTATCAGAGCCTCCAAGTAAGCTGTTGCATAACTCTCCTGGTTTCTGTTCCTTATTTTGTTCATTATGATCATTCATTGCCGCCTTTCTCTTGTAGACGACACTCGGTGTTTTCACACTCCAACAACGTTACGCTCGACATCGAAGAGCGCTAGGAGATAGGAGTACTGCCGAGCTCTTATAGGCCTGCCTTGATAAGTCGAAGGTGAAAGGGAGGGTTGAGCTCATGACTTTTGAGTTCCACCAAGTCTTTGTTACATCGGCTTTGTACATCTATTATATCAGCTCATGAGATAAAAGTTAAAACTGATTGAAGACTCTAGCAAGAGGCACTAAAAAAATAACAGTGATTGATTTCCCATCATTCAAGCCATTTATTTTTATATCAAGGACATTTTGAACTAGGATACCTTGTGCATGTGGTCTCTTTGGTATTTCTGGATCCGGATTTCTCTCCTCAAACAGGTAACTCAAGTTGCCATTGTTCGCATGCCCAAAGAAGCCAATGGGGTAGCTGACGGCCTCGCCCGCCTAGGCAGCGACAGTCAAAGGGATTGTTTCTTTACAAGGCAATAAGACCTCCCATCCAACATCCGAGGCCTTCTTCTGCTAGACCATTCGGGATTGGGAATTAAACCTCAAACTTTCGTTGTGCAGCCTTCCTCTCACCACACGTGGGTGATTAGGTCCCTGGTCAGGGGCCTTTTATTTCGTACTTCTGTCTTTAGGTCTCTTCGTTCAATTGAGGTATATGATAGGTGAGGCTCGTCTTTTTTGTGGCGCCCACCAGAATGGGTGTAAAGTCTCTTCTATTTTTATTTTATTTTATTTTTTAAAAAAGGACGTTTTGAACTATGATGCCAAATCACCGCACTCTATAATTTGTGCGAGAGATCCACAATATCAATTAGATGCACCTTTCCATGGTGGCCATGGGCTTAAAAATCAGGTCAATCTATGAAGTAGGTGGGCCACACCGTAGACAACAATTGAGAGTGGATGCACCCCTACCGAAACATTCATGACTGTTAATGGGACCCATGGAGATGTGGTTCAAACATCTAACCCATCCATTGTGTGTCCCACTTGGATGGGGAGTCGCACCAAATTTCAGGCCATTCCAAAAAACAGGTAGGCCCCACCAGTGCTCTAGATGTTATTGGAATGATTTTACATAGTTTCAGATTGTATAGTCACCTGAGTTTTAAATTAGGCTGAATTTTGGGACATCCCATAACATAGAGGGGACCACAAAATGCATGGTGGGGATGTCCAACACACATGACTGTGCGGCCCACAGAGCTCTACCTCATGGGAAGTTCCCATAAGGTCGACTTGACCTCATAGAACTTCCTGCGAGCTTCCCATGAGGTGAGCTCTGTGGGCCCCACTGCGACGTATATTGAACATCCGCACCACTTGGAGATTTCACCCACTACTGAAAAGTGGCAAACACAGCCCTATAAATCAACACTAACACAAGAACACGGACCAAAGTCACCCACCCAAACCATATTTAGCAGACCAATATTACCCACCCAAACCATGGCACCCAAGCTAAGCTTAAAGCTTGTCGTGAACAAGAACACAGGCGAGGTGTTATTTGGAGAGGCTGAAAAAGATTTCATAGATTTTCTCTTCAGCCTCCTAGCATTGTCAGTGGGGTGCGTTGCAAAGCTCCTCACAAAGCAACACATGGTGGGATGCGCTGGAAGTCTCTACAAAAGCCTTGAAGATCTCAACGTTGATTACATGCAACCCAACTTTGACAAAAATACACTCCTCCACCCCAAGATGTCTATTCCGATAAGCGTTCGGAATCCTCCCCTTCCATTGGAAGATGGTGCTTCCACCACATCGAAGTACTATTCATGCAGCAACGCCTCAGCCTACATCAATCACCGCTCCATCACAGATGTGAAGGGCGTGGTGTGTCCATCTTGCAACAAAGGAATGGTCCATGAGTTTGTCTGTGTTAAGCCTAAAGGCGTAGCATCAGGATTGGACGGTGGAGGCGGGTGCGTTAAGGGTGTTGTAACTTACATGGTGATGGATGATTTGGTGGTGTTGCCCATGTCTAACATATCCAGCATTTCTCTACTCAACAAGTACCAAGTCAGGGACGTGAGTGCACTGAAGGAGAAGGTTATGGAAGTGGGCATGGGTGAGGTACGACAGCTCTATCTTACTCTATAAGTTTGTACACCTGCGACCATCGATCAATGATCCAAACCATTGATTCTATGAGTCTCATGCACCAAAATCCTTAAATTGGATGGAGTTGGACGCTGAGGTTGGGTTAATGTTGTTTGGACAAAAATTCTAGAGTTACATATCATGACTCAATATTTTTTGTTTGGAAGATAAAATCGTAGAACTCATCTGACATGCTCCAAAACAGTCAACGGATCCCACGTGCTAAAAGTGTCACATGCTTGCTCAACATAAACATAGTGACCCAACTGAAATGGACTTATATGTGGGCCACACATGTAAGGTGCATATTGAATTGATATAGGCCATCCACCATGTGTTTCTCACCATTAATTTTCTGCCGTCTTCATGAAATAATATTAATCTTGATATTTATGGCTTGAAAATAAATGGTCCATATTGATCATGCTAGAAACAGTTCGATCATTGATATGAACCAAATTGGAGTCTGCACATCTCATGCCTCTCTTAAAAAATTTCGGGACATTGGGAAAGCTAACATCCCAACAATATTTATTTAATTTTATCTTATTATGTATATTTGATGAGTGATTTATTTATAATTCCATTTGTTAGGGCTTGGCTCTCTTAAAAGCTTCCTTGGAGTCGAAGACAGCACTCACTGATGTCTTTGGAGAAAAGCCAAAGAAAGTGCAGCCACAGGTATTACAAAAAAAAAAAAAAAAGTCTTTGTGCACCGTGCATCTCCTACTATAACTTGGTGTTGTGCGGAAATCTTATATGCATTTTCCACCTTGTGATTTCCCAACAACATTAATGGATGTTGAGAGATGTTAGTTACAAAATATCATGTGCATATGTTTCTAAGAATATTTGAATGGAAATGTTTATCATGTTAAATATCTTAAAGAAGTATTGCACTTTGCAGTTCATACTGAACAAAATAGAATTAAGGGCACTTTTAAATGAGGGTTTTGTTTCAATGATCAAAATCATTTATATGATGAAACCAATGTTCCAAATAATGCACCTAGCGTAGTGATAGCATAGGCTATGTAGCATAGCTAAATAACATAAATCCCCTGTAGTATATTATAGGGTTGTAGCGTACACTACAGTTACGTAACGTGTAGCATTTGTAGTGGATGCTACAATGTTTATTTTATTTTTTTATTTTTTTATTCTTTTTATAACTTTGTTTGTTAAAAATAGTGTAAAATTCACATCATGAAAAACTTATAATATAAAATAAAATCAAACTTTTCTTTGTGTAGTTTCAATTAACATGGTAATGATCCTTTCTTAAAGTTGGTGTGAAACTCACACATTAAAAAACCTTTGAAACAAAACTTAGAAGAAAAAGGATTTCCAATGAGGGTTTTTGAAAATCCCTTTTTGTGTTGATGATATCTCTATTGTATTTAATACTCTTAACCTCTGGGATTTTTATTTCTTTTTCATACCTGTGAGTTCTGATTTGTAGTTTCAATTAGACTATTAATTAAAGTGGTTTAATTAGAAAGTTGTTGATGTGATAATTATTCAATTTGATTTATTACTTTATATATTTCGATTGACTTTTGATAAGTGATAATGGATAACTTTTTTAATATACTGATGCAAAAAAAATGAATAATCTTTTAGGTACTTTTATACCTTTTTTTTTCTTTTTTCTTATTGTTTATTATGCTTTTCTAAATTTTAAATTAAAAATAGAACTACCATGTGTAGCTCACGCTATACACGCTATGCTATTTATGCTACATGCTCTAGAGGGCTGAATGCTACGCAATGCGCTACCGTTATTTAAAACATTGAATGACACTAATCTTTGATGGATGTGATATCCCTATAAGATTCTTAAAATAGACCATTTTAAACCCATGACCCTTCCTTCTCGTGTATTGGCACCTAATCAGGGCTAGGGCTAGGGCTAGGGCTAGGGCTAGGGCGGCGGTAGGACCAATCCTAGCCGATCTCTAGCCAGGCCCATTACCACCCCTAGCTATTGACCCACTGGCAGTAATCATATCCTTGGTGTGGATCACCTAAACCTTCTTCCTTTGCAAATTTCTACTAATATTGACGTTTGTTTTGTTTGTAAATTGGTTTTCTAGGGTTTGGCTGTGCCGAAAGCATTCTCGACGTTGAAGACAGCACGAACTGATGTCCACCGAGTAAGGACCGAACCAAAGACCGAACAACCAGAGTTTACGGAAAAGTCAGCATTCTAAGACTGGGTGGAAATGCCTACGCCCTTTTAACCGTGCATTGGGATTTTCCAATACCATCAGTGAATGGAAGGAAATGAATTATGGGTACTGCTTTTTTTTCTTTTCTTTTCTTTTCTTTTTCCTTGTTTTATTTCCTTTTTTTTTTTTTTTTTTTTTTGTTGTTGTTTCAAAACGCATTGGCTGGAAATGTTTATAGCGTTTGATCTGTCATAGAGCTCTTCAAATGAATTCTGTTTATTTTGGCAATTTGGCGTGGCATATTTCTGTAAATGCTGTATATATATCTAGCTCAAATCCCAACTGTTCACGGGCATGTTTTGTATTGATCATAATCCCTTTGGGGCATAACACTCCCCCGCACATGCTCACACCATAAATACATTAAGGAGGCATATTTGCTACTCCCATAATTCAAACGCAAGACCTTCTGCTTTGATACCATGACAAACAACCACTTATCTAAAAGCTCGAGCCGTGAACAGATGGTGTATCAATGTATATCAAGGGACGTCAACACTCTAACTGAGGGAATGGACATAAACGGTCTGGATTGTTGAACCATCAGCTCCCATTTTCAAAACTGAAACACGTGAAGAAATGTGGTGTCACGTATCTAACTCCTCCTAAATGAGTTCCCCGTTTTGATAGATTGGCCACCCCACGATGATCTCTTGATTCCACTCAGCAAGTGGGACACAACATACAGACTATCGTATTACTTGAGTGGCTTGATTTTATGCTCACTGTGTGCTCATTGCAAAGCACGGGCAGCTCACTGTGTGCTCATTGCAAAGCATGGGCAAAGTGGGTGCAGCGTCTCTCCCCCTCTCTACCCCGCCGAAGTTAACTGGGATGCTTGCTCAGATCACTCTTCAGTCCATCGAGGCCGCAGCGAAAGCAGCCTATCTCGGTAGTGAAATGGGGAAGCCCCCTGTGGGATGGACCAAGCTCAATGTGGACGGCTCAGCTCATGGGATTCCAGGCCTCTCTGGTGGTGGCGGGGTGTGTAGGAACAGCTCGGGCGAGCTTTTATTCGCTTTCACTTCGGGCTATGGGTGGGGCTCTAACTATCGGGCGAAGCCAAAGCTCTTGTGGAGGGTCTGAGATTGTGCGTGAATAGAGGTCTTGATAACATAGAAGCCGCGAGAGTGACTCAAAGCTAATTGTTCAGCTTCTCAATAAGAAAAGACCGAACCAATGGATGATGTGGTATGTGTGGTCCAGGGTGGCGCTGATGAAGCGAAATGCTCGGGTGAAGATCCTTTTCGCCCATAGGGAGGCTAATACAATAGCAGATGGTCTGGCACGTTTGGGAAGCGCTACCCAGGCCCTTACTCTGTTTGATTCGATCCGCGACCTTCCTGACCCGTCCATGGGGCCCTCCGTCATGACAGGGTCGGTCTAGATAGCATTCTTGAGGGTATCCCTTGTTGTATTTTAAATGAATTTTAAAATAAAAATGTGTTTCAAATTTTGAATTTCCCTTCATGTTTCTATTTTTGAAAAAGTTTTGTCTTTTAGTGCTACTCTTTAGTCCCACATCGGAAATGAACAAAAGAAATATTAAAATTATAAGATGGAGTTTTGGCATTGGGCTTGAGCCCCTTGAGACCCTTCTTAGGGGGCATGTGAATTTGGTCCGATGGGGGGGCTATGCTATTAGCTCAAATCTATGCCATTGACCACACACGCGCGCGCGCGTGCCCGCCCGCTTGCTGGCCGGCCGAGCCGTAGCCGTAGCCGTCGCCGGTGCCGGGCTCGGGCTCGGGTCCGGGTCCGTGTCTATGTGGGATTGAGAGTACACTCACGCTAAACGGTTTTTCGTGAGTATACTCGCACCTGTCTTTTTGCGCGAATTTTCAAACCAGAGAGATGCATCTATTCGGGTGGTCACTCTTGTTGGGTTTAAACCCAACGGACCTAACCCATTTGAAGCAGTGCTTAGGCACCTTTTCTCGGTCTATATATAGACCTGTCCTCTCATCCATTTTTACTCTCTGAAAAAATCCGTTTGTACTCTCTGGTTCATTACTGTTTGTCAACTGAGTTTGCAAGTAAGTCAATCACTTCGGGTTTAAGTTCTGCACGCTGGTTCGAGCCCATGTACAGCGAGTGCACCGTTGGGACCGGGCAATAGTCGTTGTATCCTGGAGGCCAACTGTTCAAGAAATCTTGTTGCATTTGGGACGTGGCCCAAGGAGGGCAGATTTGGTTTCAAGCCGAGTGACTCAGTCACGCCTCGACTCAAACACATAAGTTCTATTTTCTTTAATTTATTATTTAAATTCTGTTCTCGATTTTAATTTACTATTTTCAGCAATTAATTCCAACAATCTTGAAACCAAATCCATTATTGTTGGAAACAGTAGATATCTGTTTCAATACTTGTTCGAAAACAGAATTATTTTCTTCTTCTTTTAACCTTTCTGAAATCAGTGTTTAACTGATTATTGATTCTATAACTGGTTAAAAACCGAGTAACAATCAGTTTCTTTTGTAATCAATGGCCACCATCACAGTAAACCCTACGACTGAACTGTCCAAAATCGAACCGTTTGCTGGACAGAATTTCAAACGGTGGAAACAAAAGATCAGTTTTGCATTGCAAACTCTAAAGGTCTTCTACATTCTTTCAGATTCATTTACAGTTGATCCAACCAATGAAACTGAATTTAGAGATGCCAATAACTGTAAACACTATATTCTAAATACCTTGTCTAATGAATTATATGATATATATGTTTCTTATGAATCTGCTAAGGACATCTGGACGGCATTAGAAAAGAAATACGTGCTTGAAGATGCAGGTTCTAAGAAACATGCTATCGCTAATTTCCTTCATTATGAAATGACAGACGATAAGCCTGTCACGAACCAGATTCACGATTATCAAAATCTGGTACATGAACTTACAATTGAAGGAATGAAAATAGATGAGGTATTCTTATCAGGAGCTCTAATTGAAAAATTACCCCCTTTCTGAAAAGAATATAAAAACAGGATGAAACACAAGAAAAATGGTATCTCTTTAGAAAATATAATCGTACATATAAGAATAGAAGAAGCCAACAGAAACAGGGATCAGATTGAGAAAGTAAACAGGTCAATATCTAAGGCCAACCTGGTTGAAACAAGTCAGGCACAAAATAACAAAAAGAAAGGAAATTGTTACAACTGTGGAAAGCCTGGTCATCATTCTAAAGAGTGCAGGCTCAAAAAGAAAACAAATGGACAATTCAAGAAGAAAGGGTCCTGTAACTATTGTAAAAAGCCTGGACATTATGAAAATCAATGTAGGCTCAAGAAAAAGAATACGAAGTCACAAGTCAATCTCACTGAAGCTGAAGAAAATCCGGACATGATTGTTGCTGTAGTGTCCGAAGTATTCCTTGTAAATAATATGGAATGGATATTAGACACCGAGGAAACTCGGCATGTATGTAAGGATCGAAGCATGTTTACCTCCTATCAGGCGACAGGGGATGAAGAACAAGTGTTCATGGGAAATGCTTGATCTTCTCCAGTTGTTGGAAAAAGGAAATATTCTTCTGAAGCTCACATCAGGAAAGACTTTGTTGCTAAAGAATGTTCTACATTTGCCTGATATTCGTCGCAATCTGATCTCTGGTTCGCTGCTCAACAAGGCTGGGGTTAAACTAGTAATAGATTCTGATAAGCTTGTAATGACAAAAAATGAAACTTTCCTTGGAAAGGGCTACTGCAATGATGGTCTGTTTGTTGTAAACGTTTCATATGATAATAATAAGATGTCATCCAATTCTGCTTATATTGTTGAATCTCTTTCATTATGGCATAGTAGACTAGGCCACGTAAATGTAGAATCCTTGAAAAGAATGAAACGAATAGGATTACTACCTGATATTACAATTGATAACATTGGAAAATGTGAAACTTGTATAGAATCCAAGTTCGCTAAGAAATTTTTTAAACTTGTTAACAGAAGTTCTGAATTATTACAATTAACACATAGCGACTTAGGTGATTTTAGGAATCACATGTCTAGAGGAGGCAAAAGATACTATGTGACTTTCATAAATGACTATTCTAGATACACTAGAGTATATCTTCTAAGGAACAAAGATGAAGCCTTAGAATCTTTCATTAAGTATAAGACAGAAGTTAAAAATCAACTTAATAGGACTATTAGAAGACTTAGATAGATGAGGTGAGTATGAATCTTCACAGTTCCGAGAACTTTGTGAAAATAGTGGAATAATACATGAAACTACTGCTCCGTACACACCAGAACAAAATGGAATAGCTGAACGTAAAAATAGAACATTGAAAGATATGATGAACGCTATGTTAAATAGTTCTGGTTTGCCCCTAAATATGTGGGGAGAAGCCATATTATCTGCTTGTTATATTCATAATAGAATACCACATAAAAAGACTGGTAAGACACCATATGAATTGTGAAAAAATCATACCCCTAGTTACAAACACCTTAAAGTGTGGGGGTGTCTAGCTAAAGTAGGGTTACCTGAAACCAAGAAAAGAAAATAGGTCCTAAAACATCTGATTATGTGTTTATAGGATATGCAGAAAATAGTGCAGCATATAGGTTTTTAGTCTTGAAATCTAAAGATAACATTCTAGATCCAAACACTATGATAGAAGCTAGAGATGTGGAATTTTTAGAAAATGTCTTTCCTATGAAGTCTAGATCCGTAGAAATAAAAGACATTATTGGATCAAATCTTATTTCAACAAGTAAAAGTATGGATATTAGTTGTGAAGTAGAACTAGAACCTAGAAGGAGTACGAGAGCTCGTAAGGAAACTAACCTAGGAGATGGGTTCTTTACCTTCTTACTAGAAGATGAACCTAAGACCCATTCAGAAGCCGTTAACTCTCTTGATGCATCATTCTAGAGAGAAGCTATAAAAGATGAATTAGAATCGATTATATCTAATAACACTTGGGAACTTGTAGATCTTCCTCCTGAAAACAAACCTATAGGGTGTAAATGGGTGTTTAAGAAGAAGCTTAAACCAGATGGATCTATAGATAAGTTTAAGGCTAGATTAGTCGCAAAAGGCTTTAAACAAAAAGAAGGATACGATTATTTTGATACCTACTCACCTGTAACTAGAATTACAACGATTAGGGTATTAGTAGCAATCGCATCTATATACAAGCTAGTAATACATCAAATGGATGTTAAAACAGCTTTTCTAAATGGAGAATTAGAAGAGGAAATCTACATGGAACAACCTGAGGGTTATATAACTCCTGAAAAAGAACACAAAGTTTGTAGACTAATTAAATCTTTATATGGTTTGAAACAAGCTCCTAAACAATGGAATGAAAAATTTGTCAACGTTTTAAAGTCAAATGGATATCTTGTTAATGATGTGGATAGATGTGTATATAGCAAATTCACTGATAATGATGGTGTGATAATATGTCTATATGTTGATGATATGCTTATATTTGGAACTAATGTTGATCTAGTTAATTCAACTAAACATCTTCTGTCTTCTAACTTTGATATGAAAGACCTAGGAGAAGCAAGTATGATATTAGGTATTCAGGTAATCAGAAAAGATAATATTATTTTGTCTCAATCTCACTACGTTGAGAAAATACTAAAAAAGTTTAATCACTTTGACTGTTTACCTGTTAGTACACCATATGATCATACTGTGCATCTCAAAAAGAATACAAGAAGTAGTGTATCTCAACTTGAGTATTCTCAATTAATTGGAAGCCTAATGCATCTGATGAACTGTACTAGACCTGATATTGCATATGCAGTAGGTATGCTAAGTAGATATACACATAATCCTGAATATGATCATTGGAATGCATTGAATAGAGTACTGAAATATCTAAAAGGTACTATTACATATGACATTTGTTATACAGGTTATCCTCATGTATTAGAAGGATACAGTGATGCCAATTGGATCACTGATTCAAATGAAACAAAATCCACAAGTGGATATGTTTTTACTTTTGGTGGAGGTGCAATATCCTAGAAGTCTACTAAACAGACTTGTATTGCTCGGTCTACTATGGAGTCCGAGTTTGTCGCTTTAGAAAAAGCAGGTTCAGAAGCTGAATGGCTTAGAAATTTGTTAACAGATACACCGTTGTGGCCAAAACCTGTGTCTGCTATTTCTATACATTGTGATTGTCAAGCAGCTATTGCCAGGGCCAAGAGTAAGATATATAATGGCAAAAGTAGACATATTAGGCTGCGATATAACATTGTGAGACACTTGTTGAATGATGGAGTCATAACTATTGATTTCGTAAGATCAGAAAAGAATCTGGCAAATCCTCTGACCAAAGGACTATCTAAAAGATTAGTCATGGAAATATCGAAGGGAATGGGGCTGAGCCTAACCGAATGAGCTACCAGTGTCGGCAACCCAACCTATACAAGTGGAGATCCCATGCGATAGGTTCAATGGGTAAACAACAAGACACTAGGAGACTGGGAA
>PVNU02001452.1:0-47963 GCA_003013855.2 Liriodendron chinense | reverse complement strand
GGGATTAGGTTTGGTTAAAACTTCCCTAAATGATATGGCTTAAATGCAAGAGAAGGGTTTCACCAAGATCTTCATTAATGGCAATAATGACTAGAAAATACATCAACTAGAGATTAGGTCAAGTGCCATTAATGAGGGCTTGAGTTCATGTTTCAATCCGAGCTTTGAATGCTCATTGATGTTTTGTAATAACTAGGATTGAACAATGAACTCAAGGATTAAGACTTTGAGAAGAGGGGTTTTGGCTATAGAAGATCAAAAACTCAAAGGAAGACTCTATTTTTCACGGTTCGGTTTTTGCCCAAATAAATGCTTAAATAAATGTGGAAAAAGTGGGCAAAAAACGGCTAGTTCGGGTGCCCAGACACTTGCTTCGAGCGCCCGGACACACAGTTCAAAAACAGATTCAGCAGCAGTCGGGCGCCCAGTGAACACTAGGTCAGGCGCTCGATATTCAGTCCAGCCAGAAGGTTAAGTCACTGGACCAGTTTCAACTTGGTCGGGCGCCCAGACATAGTTGCAGTTGGGCGCCCGAAATCCTCTTTGAATTTCAGATGGTCTTCACTAGACAAGTTTTGACATGGTCAGGCGCCCGGACATAGTTGGGGTCGGGCGCCTGGAATTCTTCATGAAATCCATTATTCTTCACCAGACCTAAATTTCACTGGTCGGGTGCCTGGACACAGTTTCAGTCGGGCGCCCGATATTCATACTGAATATCATGAATGGTTGCTGGTCAATTTTTCCATAGGCCGGGCGCCCAAACAAGTTTGGGTCAGGCGCCCAATATTCAGTTTCAACATTGCTGGACCAATCTTCAGGTGGTCGAGCGCCCAGTGCTCATATTGCAGGTTTTATACAATGTCTGATTTTTGGATTCTTTCCTACAAACGGACTCTGGGCCAACACTTACAAGGTCCGAACTGATCTTTTGGACTAACCTCTACGGCCATGGGGATAATGGAAATGCCTTTTAAAAGACGGGCCATCTAGAGGACATGAGTTTTGAGAAATATGTGGATCTAGGGTTGAGAGGGTTGGTTTTGAATGAAGATATCTTCGCAGATCTTATGAGTTGAGCTGTGGGAGATTTTCAAGGCTTCATTCTTCAGTGTCTTCTAGGCTTATCAGACGTGACAACTCAATTAACAAGATAATTGACAAATATGTGTACTTAACAATCTCCCCATTTGTCAATTACTCAACAAAACCAACCTAAGTGTCATGGACCTTTCCAATGACATTCCTAGACTCAAAAACCCAAAATATATCCTTACATGTCATGAAAAAGATTTACATTCATTCATTTACAAAAAAATAGACATGTATAGACACAATATACAGACCCTTAGCTTCAATTCCTCCCCTTGAGATCCTGCACACCAAAGACCGTAAAAAAGATAACATGGTCGATTGGTGGGGACTCTTCTCCCCCTTTTTGTTAGTCATTGACAAAGGGTTAGTGCATTTATGTATAATAAGGAAGAAGCCAAAATAAACAGGATGGTCATAATAAGATATACATGTATAAAACATTTTAAAACAGAGGGCTTTCAGCCCAAGCAACCAACCTCCCCACATGATGTTTATCATGACCAAACAGACTGTGGACCTACCAAAAGTGGGCAAGCAGCCCTAAATAGATCAATATGCACAAGTTAAAAGGCTTCGAAGAAAGTATAAGCAGTAAAAGTAAGCCATATCATGGGCAAGGGACCCACAACCATCCATCCATCGATACACACAATAAGAGTATAAAACATAGAGAAGGTGGATAGATATATCAAATAAACAATGAGAGTCAATCATAAAAAAAGGCATCCACTGAGCCCAACATTCTAAGTTAACATGTCTAAGATATAGTTAGAGTTCCAAAAGGTTGGGGCAACCATGTCCCCATCCAAGTACAAACTAAGACATCTAGATGCCTAGGGGTAAGTGCTTCAGTCGAAACGGTGTGAATGACTGAGCAAAGGAGAGGATGATGCGACGTGCGCCTACATCGATCGAGTGGGCCGAGCATCCTTGCGCAGAGCAGGAGGAGGAGTGTCATTGTTGCGGCAGGTGATCATGGCGAGAATCATGTTGGTGGTGTCTTGAAGATATTTCAGCATCTTCTCGACATGACTAAGCCGAGCATTTGTCTCCTGACGTTCAACTTTGGAAGCTTTGGAGCGCCGAGAGGAGCTAGGACGAGATGGACCAGCCTGTTTTGTTCCTCCTTGACCAGCCTGATGTGTGGTGTGGGCTGCAATCTCCTCTTCAGTGGGAGTCTCCGTGTAGATATCAAGCCAACCAACATCCTCTTCAGGAGTGTGCAAGCGCATGTAGGTGATGGTGCGGTTGTTGACATTGGCAACATGGACAGGATTCTCCGCAGTAGGTGGAAAGCCACAGTCACGAGATAAGAGTGATAGCAGATGCCCAAAAGGGATACCGGCAGTTTTTCCACCCACAGTAAATATGCATACCATGTGACTCATGATTTGAGAGGGCAGACACATCTGATGACCTTGTCCGACCCAGTAAATGAGCTCTGTCATAGAGGATGTAAGGTTGGACCGATTGCCTCTCTTCGGATAGACATTATAGGAGAAAATGAGGTGTAGGAGACGGTAATCATCAGTCATTTCCCGGGCTGAGAGAACATTCCCGCCTTCCCCCCCCCCCCCCCCCCCCCCCCCCCCCCCCCCCAAATGACATTTCTACCACACATAAGGCCTTTCTTTATGTGACTTTGTTCATTATTTCATCAGGGCCAGATGGGGGAATCCTTTCGTAGGACAGAGGAATGTTGAGCACCCTTGCAATGGTGCTAGCATTGATGACTAAGAGCTATCCATCCCGATCTACGGTGAGAGAGGGTGGGTCATCTGTGACTTTGACCACATGGGAAAGAAAACGATACACAGCATTGGGATAGACTGGCCCACCAAAATCCAGCAATCCATGCCACTTGATGGTGGTTAACCTCTCATAAACAAGATATCCGACAAGGCAGTCCCACTCAACATGCCGTTCCCCAACAATAGGGCAACGGGACAGATATGACAGAGAGCAGAGAGGGATTAGGGTACCCTCAGCCGGAGATGGAATCCCTTGCTCAGAAGAACTAGAGGAGGGCTCACGATTGCGAGTGGATGCACGGTGCATTTTGGACGCCCGCTTGGGAGCAAATTGCTTGCTCCGGACATAGTTGCAATCGGGCGCCCGAAATCCTCTTTGAATTTCAGATGGTCTTCATTAGACAAGTTTTGACATGGTCGGACGCCCGAACATAGTTGGGGTCGGGCGCCCGGAATTCTTCATGAAATCCATTATTCTTCACTGGACCTAAATTTCACTGGTTGGGCGCCCGGACATAGTTTCATTTGGGCGCCCAATATTCATACCGAATATCATGAATGGTTGCTGGTCAATTTTTCCATAGGTCGGGCGCCGGGACAAGTTTGGGTCGAGCGCCCGATATTCAGTTTCAACACTGTTGGACCAATCTTCAAATGGTCGGGCGCCCGGATGCACAGTGGTCGAGCGCCCGGTGCTCATATTGCAAGTTTTATACAATGTCTGATTTTTGGATTCTTTCCTGCAAATGGGCTCTGGGCCAACACTTATAAGGTACAAACTGATCTTTTGGACTAATTTCTATGGCTATGGGGATAATGGAAATGGCTTTTAAGAGACGGGCCATCTAGAGGACACGGGTTTTGAGAAATATGTGGATCTAAGGTTGAGAGGGTTGGTTTTGAATGAAGATATCTTCATAGATCTTCTGAGTCGAGCAGCCGAAAATGTTCAAGGCTTCATTCTTCGGTTTCTTCTAGGCTCATCAGATGTGACGACTCAACCGACAAGATAATTGACAAATATGTGTACTTATAATGACAACATCGACCCTTAACACATGACAACCACAGTCCAGGCCCTTAACACATGACAACCTTGACCCTTAGCACATGACAACCACGACTCACACCGTCACAACCTCAACCCTTAACAAATGACAACCATGACTCATATCCTTAACACATGACAACCTAGACCCTTAGCACATGACGACCTCGACCTAGACCCTTAACACATAACAACTACAACCTTTAGCATATGACAACCATGACCCAGGCCCTTAACACACGACGACTTCGACCCTTAACAAATGATATATGTTCATTATTTTCAAAGGCAATAATACATTATAAATTTCAAATTCTATCTCATTCATTGTCTTTCACGTGACAACCACAAGCATCCATCTCTACCTTAAATTCCTTCTGACAATTACTTCTCCCCACAATAACAACCACGACCATCCCTCTCTATCCACAACCGAAAGCGGCTTCCATCTCTAAGAAAATGTTATTCTGGAAAACAACAACAACAACAACAACAAAATAATAATAATAATAATAATAAATTCATTCAAAATGTCTTCCACCCATCATGACTTTCATTCAAAATGTCTTCCACCCATCCAGAAAGATGCTTGAAATGAAAGAAGAGTACTAGGAAAACAACAAAGGAAGAAGAACAAGAATATCTGTATAGGTAGTAGCCTCCAAGCTAGGCAATGTCATCCTTTTTTTTTTTTTTAACTATCAAAGGGCTACATAGGAAATATTTTAATAGGATTTTTCCTTTAGGGCCTGTTTGATTTCCAGAAAGGGTGAGAAAGTAAATTGTATTTCCTAGGAAACCTTATATTCCAGGAAAGTGTGGGAGAGGAAATTCTATTTCTCATGTTTGTTTATCAACTGCATTTTCTTGAGAAAATTGTTTAAATCATATGTTTGGAAAAATAAAATTTTCTTGACAAATTTTTTTATTTTTTTTTCAACTTATAGTCACAAAGTACTTAGAATGCAATGGAAACTCCATTTTAAGGGTACTAGATCAACAACTTAAATGGAATATTGGCATCCACAAACAAACCTTTGTTCATCTTGTCCACACAATTTCTTGTGGACATGCCCATTTAAGCTGTGCATCAGATTATTTTTTGTCCCAATGCCTAACACCGAGACAATCCTAATGGACATAATGGATTTGACAAAGAGAATATGGTAAGGCTTTGTGATGCTGAAAGTTATTTAGGCCCTTTAAAAAAAAGTGCCTTATATGCATTCATGATCCCACTCAAGACGACGGAGCCCTTACCTTGGGGCCCACCTTAATGTATTTACTCTCTGTCCACACTGTCCATCTATTTGACCATATTATTTTAGGGCATAATTGAAAAAATGAAATAGATCTAAATATCAGGTGGACCATACCATAAGAAGCAGTGGTAAATAACCATTAAAAACTTCTTATGAGTCATTATAGTTTTGTATAAGCTGATATTTATTTTTTTTACCTTCACCTAGGTTTGTTTGACCTTATCACCAGGTTGGATGGAAAATTAACATTACCGTGGGTCAGTTTTTAATGATAGGGCATTCAATCACCATTATTTTTCATTTGGTCCACCTAAGATTTGGATATGCTTCATTTTTGTGCTCATGCCCTAAAATGATATGGCCATGTGGATGGACGGCATGGATGTAGAATACATATATCAAGGTGGGACCAAAGGTAAGGGATGCACGGTCTTTGGAGCCGCACCTAATCTACTCCCTAGCATACGGTAGTGAACCTACTGATCTTCTGCAGCTACCTATGGGCGGTGCAACCTTTCTCGTAGGTCCACCTTGATGTTATTCTATATCTACGCCGTCCATCTGTTTTTCCTATCATTTTAAGGCATAATCCCAAACATAAAGCAGATCCAAATATTAGTTATACCATACAATAGGAAACTGTGGTGATTGATCATTAAAAACTTCCTGTAGGCCACAAAAGTTTTGGATCCTTGTGAAATTTAGTTTTTATCTTCATCTAAGATTATGTGTCTTTATCAATAGGTTGGATGGAAAATAAACATTACTGAAACACATTACAGTGGCCTTAAGAAGTTTTTAATGTTTGGGCGTTCAATCGCCTCTGTTCTTTATAGTATGGTCTGCCTGAGATTTGGATCTGCTTCATTTTTGTGTTTGTGCGCTAAAATGATCTAAACAAACTGATGAACCGCATGGATATAGGATACATACATCAAGGTGGGCCCATGGTAAGGGCTGCACTGTCTTGAGTACTCCCGTCCGCGCCTAGTCCACTCTCGAGAAAACAGGCGGTTGAGAAAACAGGCGGGGATGGGGTGTTATCCACCGGACCCTAGCGAGATGGACGGTCCTGTTAAGTTCTCTATGGGGGCAACTGTGATGTATGTATTTTATCCAGTATGTCCATCCATTTTGAAAATTCATTTTAGTTAATGATCTAGAAAATGAGGCAGATCGAATTCTCCACTGAATCACACCATGTGAAACAGTGGGATTGAATGCCTACTGCTAAAAAACTCTTTGGGGCTGACAAAAGTTTTAGATCAAGCTGATATTTATGTTTTACCTTCATCCAGGTCTATGTGACCTTGTGAACAGATTGGATGGGAAACAAACATCACGGTGGGGCTAGGAAGGCTTCAACAGTGAGGGTTATTCTCACCACTGCTTCCTGTGGTGTGGTCCACTCGAGCCTTCAATTACCTCCTTTTTCGTCACCATCCACATTGGTAGCAAACGCAACTATATGCAATCCTACCATTGTATACCAATATCAAGAGTCAGAATATGTAAGATTTTCACTGATTGAGGTCACTATGGTGGCTAAGATAATTGGTTTAGATCCCTTAGACTCTAGGATTGGAAATTTAATCATGCCCTCAACAGATTATCAATAAATAGTCTTATTTAGCTCAGTAAACAGCAAGCTTTAACTGCTGAAAGACGAGGAATCTAGAAAGGAAACAGATGCAAAGGTCTCACTCTCTCTTTTCCTTTTAAACCAAGGATTTGAGTCAAATCCTAAAGTATGGGTAATGGGCCCACAACTTAGCCAAATTAAAACTCTATATGATCTGAACATCATCAATGGGCATCCCATGTTTGACCCTAAATAGTCAAATGATGGACGGTCCAGATAGAACGATTTGACTTAATTCAGATGGACTCTCAGATCCTTACATTAGAGTCCATAAATTGGACGGTCTAGATCTGATACTAAGGTCCACGTGATGAAAGTCCATATGCTCAATCATTCATCTAGTGAATGAACCAGATTGTACACACATTTTAAGCTAAATAAATGGCTTAGATCTTAAGAATAAAGCTCACAAACAAGCCTAAAAAGGGAAGGCCTATATAAATAAACTTTATATTGACATCCAACAAGCTTTAAAATTGGGGTTGAATAAGAAAATGATATGGGCCCAAAATAGGGGGTTTATTAATTGATCAGCCACTAGATTGGGTCCAATGGTGACCAAAGCGAGCCCACAAGGTGAGCCTTTAAGAAGAATGGCCTAATAGGTTCACGATTGGCTTTAACCCAATTGAAGGAGACCTATGAACAAAACCTTAAAAGGACCCGAAACAAGGGCTCTAGGATATCAACCAACATGCCCCAAATTGGCCCAATATTGACATAAATAAACCCCACTTGGCCCCGAGACTCATACAAACAGTCCAGCCCGTGTAGGCCCAAAATATTGGACGAATAGCCCAGGCATAAAGCCCTTTCACTAAGTCCACTTTCCGCCTATGACTTAAAATAACAAAAGCCCCGAAGACGGCTTTCGATGGGGATGCTCGAGGAAAATGTAAAACCCTAACCCTCGAATCAGAACAACTATCGTCGCCTGCCCTACTGCAACTCTCATTTCTGCTACCATGGAAGATCAACAAGAGCATGAAATACCGATTAGAGAAGAGACGCTTAACAGACCAGTAGCCGCATGCAAATGAGAGAAAAAACCATAACCCTCGCAGTGCTGCCGGCGGTGCATCTGCTTCACCATCTTAATAGCAAATATACATACGCCGTTAACTCCGTCTCTTATGATGGTAGGTGCATTGGTTCGTTGGTTAGTGACGATCGAGAAGACCAAATCGACCCCATAAATTAGGTTTGATTTTTTTTAAGGTTTGTAGTAGCGATAATGGCTGCTCTCATCATTGTTGCAATGGTGACTGGAATCAGGGAAGATGGGTTTCAAAACCCTCTATTAAGAGACTTTAATGGTAGCCCAGTTGGCTATCACGGCTCAATGCCGAAATAAAGGGTGGCACGGGTAGATTTCAACATCAATGATTGTTGTATCCTTAAGGGATGCCAATTACACCTCCGACAACAGGAATCCTCAATGGCTGATTGGTTGCCGACAGAAACATAATAATTTTTCTATAATTATTTGAATGGATTTTTGCAAACCCTTTGTGATAGGGACAATGACAGTACAAGTTGCTGCAATAATGGGTTTTAACCCCTTTCGATTAACCGGAATCCGGCAATGGTTTATTAGTTTCAATCGTTGTCACTACATTTCCGGCAACGAAACCAATTCTTAGTGAAATTAATCTTTAATACAGATATGATATGCGACAAAGAATGCCATATTTCGACAACACCTTAACCCCTGTTCCATTCACAAATTCTCAATCCGGCAATAATGGCGGTCAATGCCGTTGTTGTTTGCTAGATGCCGAAAACAAATGCATGTATGAACGGTCAAGGCCTAGAACTGATTCCGAATGTTCATGTATGAACGGTTCGTGTTTGACCTACGAGGTTCCTTAACCGGTTTAATAATCTGTGATGATCCATCATAGTCAATGCACAATTGGCTCTAGGGCTGTGCACGGTTCGGTCGGTTCGGTTTTGAGGGAAAATATCCAACCGAACCGACTTAGTCGGTTTTGAATATTTAACAACCCAACCGAACCGAACCGATGAATCATCACCAACTGAACCGAACCAGATAAACTCGGGTCGGTTCGGTTTTGCCGGTTTTATCAGTTTGGGCCTCAATCTAAAACTTTTGTGGCCCATAAAATGCTTCTAATAGTTATTCATCATTGTTTCCAATGGTATTGTTTACTTGAGATTTGGATCTTCTCAAGGTTTGGAACCATGTCCTAAAACGATAGATGAAAACAGATGAATGGAATGGATATACAAAACATACATCAAGGTGGTTCCACATAGTTAGGATAACACCCACTGAACTGTTACCGTAATTCGCACCCTCACTGTGCTGCAAAGTCGGTGTCTACGTAAAATTCTTTTACTTGATATGAGGTAATTGGTAATGTAGTTTAAATAGGCCCCACTATCATGCATTTTAAAAATCCACTCCAACCAACAGGTGACTAATCCAATTTTAGGCCTAAATATGAAAAACCAGTGTCATCTTTGATACAGGCGGACCACACAATTGGAAATAGTGTACAGGCTACATTACCCTCCAAACTCTTTTTCTTGGTGTTGCCCACTTGAATTACAGATAAAGATGATATTTCAGTCTTGGGCCTAACTTGGGGTGGCACCCTTACTGGTTAGAGTGGATTTCATGTAAATATTGAAGTGGGGCCAACCTCAACTTCTCTCTCTCTCTCTCTCTCTCTCTCTCTCTCTCTCTCACACACACACACACACACACACACACACATATATCGGTTCGGTTCGGTTGAAAATGGTTTATAATTTTTACAAACCGACAACTGAACCGACACTCTCGGTTTTTTATATTAAAAAACCGACCCGACCCGAAATAGATTCAAAAACCGACCGAAATCGATTGGTTCGGTCGGTTTTATCGATTGGGTCGGTTTTTTGAACAGTCCTAATTGGCTCTGATACCAACTGTAGAACTTAATGCGGAATTGAAAAGGAGCATCGAGTATAGAGATCAAATAAACTAAATAAATGACGTACTTGATTGGGAAGATGTTGTTGAAGGTGAATGCGAGGATCTTCCGCATCTGACACTCTGAGAGAAGGACCAGAATGGGAATAATAGCTTCAACGTGTGTATACTTGGGGACCTAGCCTTGCTTATATACTTGTGAGGGGTGAGGAGTTTGAAACCCATCGAAACTCCTCCCTTAGGCTCCACACTAATTTAGGATTCCTAATCCATCTAAAACATTGTGCGTATATCATGGTGATAGCACACCACCCATTACATGATTTTAAACAATCACAACTTGAGTGTGGTCCACTGGTATGCTCGATCACATTATCCAAACCTTAAGGAGATCCAGACCGTTGATTAATTAGGCCCACCTTATAAAAGTCTTAAATAAGAACTCATTCACATTGATGGTTTTATATATATATTATTGTTTGGTATTCTCATTTAATATAAGTTGTTTGCACTTTGTCTTATCTCCCAAGACCGCGACAAAGTAGAATGGTATGAGATGTGACTGCCTTTTTAATTGGAAAATTGATAGAACAAAATAATATTGGAAATGATCAGATATAGGGTGTACTAAAGAAGTGTGGAAGTCTACAAGAGATGCATTCCATCTTCATTTTGAACTCAAAAATGAAGATTGAACCCTAAAAGGAGTCGTTATAAACTTTTTAGAAAGCATTATGTCACTATGCAAACTCTTCCACTTGAACATGAGCTTATTGGCTTCTTTTCCTTTTGAACTATCCGTTTTAAAATTGCTTGATGGAAAAATATGATTGCCTAATTGATACAATATTCATACAAATGAACACACTAGAAGATCCATCTGTTCTTCCACATGAACTCAGCCCATTCTACTATAGACACCCCCAACCCAGGCTGACAAGCTGATTTTGTTTGGACAGCTAGGATGGATAGCAACTTGCACCACATCTAATCCTAAACCTCATCTAAACCCTAACTCACTCTTAAAACCTCATCCAAACCCTTACTCAGTCTTAAACCCCATCTAAACCCTAACTTAGTCCTAAAACTTAGGCCTGACAAAATTCCACATGACCCTCCAACCTGCATGAAACCCACACGAAAAAACTAGTGTTTGGGTCCAGCCTTACCGTGTCGGGTCACTAATGGGTTGGCCCGTTAAGACTCGTTAACATAATTGGTCATGTCAGTGTTTCACCCGTGAAACTCGTTTAACTCGTTAGTGAGGGCATTTCGGTAATTATCCTTATTGTGGTGAGAAATCCCTAAGAAACTAAGACAACCAATAAGACTCTCTCTCTCTTTCTCTCTCTCGGGAGTTTTCTGCATCTTTCTACCCACGACCCCACACGGCCACACTCCAAAATCTTTGTCGAATCGAGCCCCTTCTGCATCTCTCTGCCCACAAAAGCACGGCCCGTTTATTTAACGAGTTAAACGCGTTGGATTGCGGGTAACCTATTAAATTAATGAATGGGTTTGGGTTTCTAGATTTCGACCCATTAGTTAACAGGATGGGTTTGGGTAAGCAAATTTTTTACACGACACGACATGAACATCATTCAACACGACCCATTGTTAGGCCTACTAAAACCCCATCCAAACCTTAACTCAATCCTAAACCCCCATCCAAACCCAAACCCAACCCCTAACCCAGCTTAGAGCCTCAATCCTAGAACCCAACTCAGTAAAACCCAAGCCAATTAGGTCAGCCAACCCAACCTTAAAACCCTAGAACTCACCAAGTTAACCCCCTAGGATGACCCACCGAACCGACCCTGTGAGTTAGTCGTTCGAGTCAAATCTTCAAGTTAACTCTCGGAGTTAACCCTCTAAGTCAACCCATTGAGCTAACCCTCTGAGTCAACTCACTCGGTCAGACCATTCAGTCCCTACAACCCCGTCAACTCACTTAGTCAAGCCCAAACTTAAAACCATAGCCTAAGCCCAAACCAAGCTCAAACATAGTGTGTGGGAGGAAAACCTTTCGAGTTAAACCGAAGCAAGAACTCTCTACATGTGTCCCTGGCAGAGTTGAGCACTAGTTGGAGGGGTAGCGCCCACCAGGTGGGCGCCACCCATGTGGCACCTCTATCTCCTCCGAGACGGTCACGTGTGGACCTCGTTTCCCTTCTCTTCCATTATTTTGGTGCGTGAGAGAAAAGTTACCTCTGGAGATACTCTTTCCCCTTCGTACTATTTACAATCTTACCAAGCCATCCAACCGATGAGATCTCACCATGTGACAATCTCAAATCTCAGCCATTGCAACTTATTTTGACCCTCATCCAACCTGGAATTACAGCAATACCAGGGTCGGAGGCTATAAATAGCCCCCTCCCCTTCACATTTCAATCATCCCCTTCTCATTTCCAAGCATCCCTTTAAGTGAGAGATCAAGCCTCTCCTCCCCCTTAGCCTTAGCCTTAACCCTGGTCTTAGCCTAGCCTAGCCCTTGGCCTTAACGTAGCCTAGCCCTTTGCCTTAGCCTTAGCCTAAGCCTTAGCCATCCCTCCACCAAGGAGAGAGAGAGTGAGGAAGTGAGCCCCTGGGTCTAGTCTAATCCAACCCTAGCCCTAGCCTCTCAAGCCATCCGGTTTCCAATCCAAGCCACTCGATCGAATCCTTGCGACACATCCATCTAATGCCCAACGTTTAGCTAGCTTTATTCAACCTTACATCAGCATTTGTGCAACATCCATTCCCTTCTCAACCCCACTGCTTATCTCATCCATTCATAGTACATATCATCTTGCATTCACGCCAATTTGGGAAAGTATGCTCTATGGCCTGCAGATCTATTCGGATCTTGCCCATCAGAAATCCTGATTGGTACATAGCATTTGTGTATAACATTTCACCCAGTCGGCTTGAGTATATGCTTTGAGTCTTACCGAATAACTCGAATCCTGCCTATCAAAAACTCAAGTTGACTGGTCTATCCGCCAATCAGTACGTGAGTCGGGGACTAATTCGTCTTATCCCGAGACACTATTGGGAAGCAAGGGTGCATTCCACACATCATTTCCACACCCGTCATAAGCATTCATTCTCTAATTGCCAACCAATACATGAGTCAGGGACTAATTCGTCTTGTCCCGAGACACTATTGGGAAGCGAGGATTCATCAAAACACAAAGTCATCCTCACACACTGCACATCATCAAAGCACATGAACCAAAACTAATCCTCAAAGTTCGTGAAATCCTATGAAGTAAAGACAGTACATCTGTATGGACAGAGTGGGTGCCTTACGGTCCTTACCCTGAATCTCTGAACGCTGATCAAAGAGTTATTCTTAGGACTAGGAATCTTCGGATACCTACTCTTAAGCATTTCTACAGAGTCTAGCCGACTGTACATTTAAAATAACTGGCTAGTGGTGATTTCAATTTTACATAATCCATTTTCAAATACCCCACAATTACAACAACCTCACATAAAAATCCCTCGAAAAGAGGCAGAAGCCACGTGGAATCCATGATTCGACGACACCCTCACATCAAAAGCCCTAAAAAAGATATAGGAGCCACGTGGGAGCCACGTTTAGACGCTCCCCGCACCGAATCCCAGTATCCACACCTACTGCCACCCATTTATGGGTGTAGTAGTAACCATTGATTGAATGTTATGAATAGCCTGATCAAAGTGGTTCATACACATGGAGATGGCTACCGTTTCCACATGGACATATAATTTGTGGACATGCCACATGGAGGGTAGATATTACGGGCACAGACGGAAGTTGCTTCAAGGTGACAAGTATGACGTATTAAGAAAGAACCCGACACTCTTCATTTCCTCAGAGTGGGCTAAAATCTCAGTAATCTAGACTGTTGAAAGGATGGACAGCACCATATGGATCATTCCTAAGTTTTCCTAGACCGATAGATCCAAGTGATCCAACGTTTGGTCGTTGCATGGTTGAACTGAAACATTGTTTTGGGGTATCCTCAAAAGGGGCATTTGATGCTTAAACACTGTTTTGAGCCAAATCCCAATACCCCTTGTGCCTGAAAATCATTTTTGGATAAACCGTCCTAATGGGGCCCTGTACTGTGCTTTTTCCTCAACCGTGGAGTTGCAAAATCTCCTGAGGATACAATTTAAAACCAAGAGTCAATTACCATAGAAACTTGTTTAGGTTATTAAGTGGATGATCAAACCATTTCTCCAAATTAAGGCTCAACACTCTATTTGTAGGATGTAACCTGTTCAAAAGGGTCGTCCAGCTGTGGAAGTAGTATGCTAAAGTAATCAGACTAATCCAACCAACCATGTGGACCATCACTTCAATTAGGAGGTTTTTGGATGATTGTCCACTGCGTTTTTCATGGTGTAGCCCACCTGATGATTGTATAGGCATAGCCTTTTTTGTTTTTGTTTTTGTTTTTGTTTTTTTTTTATTGGAAATCCTATTGTCTTGGTTAGGCTCACTTGATGAACAAACTGCGTGAAAACACGGAGGGCCTATCATAGAAAACATGGAGGGCCCATTCATGATTTGGAGACCTTTCTGAACAGGTTGGATGCCATGAAGTTGTTCTAGAATGAGCTAACGTTGCATTGGATCTGGAGAGGAGACTCATATCACATCATGTGTCGCCAGCCACTGGTTCCCACCTGACAAGTTTTCCAATGATCAGAACCATGCATATTGTCGGGCTTTGCAAAAATAGGACATAGTAAGATACTTACACTCTACGGATGATTGTGACCCACCAATAATAATAAAAAATTGTTAGTCATGCAACGCACCCACCCTGTTAGCTGGGCAATGCACCCACACGGTTAGTCACACAATGCACCCACACGGTTAGTCACACAATGCACCCACCCTATTGTGTCTCCTTAGCATTTGAACCTGATACCTACTGTTGAAACGCCAGCTGTCTTCCAACTGGGCTAGAAGGCAAGACAGATTTTTCAATGACTTATATTTAAATTCTTCAATGATTGAACTCATCAATTAATTGTGATAATTTGCCAGCTTTGAGAAAATGGACAGTTCAAATCCTGCCCTGGGACCATCTTAGAATGTGTGGCCACTTAGAGTGCTAGTTAGACTGACCATATTAAATGCCATTTGTCGAATGGCTAAATAATTATTTAATATGTTTAGTTCAATCCATACCTTCCATAATGTGGACATCATAATGAATGTATCGCAGCCTAAAAATCACATGGTCATATGATCTTAACCATATGATATTTCTACCCTTTTGATTAGAATTTTTTATTAATAAATTCTTAGCACAAGTAATTTAATTATTAAAAAAAAAAAGTAAAAAATAATTTACATAGTTCATCACTAATTTATGACCAGGCAATTTGTGTAATCCAAACACCAAATAGCGTGAGCAGACAGGTCCACAACAATAGTAATAAAATCACTGCTAAACGCTATAAATAAGCATTATCATCCTAAAATACCCATATCGAGGTTACTCTATACACATAATGCGATGATGCACACAAAACAGAGGCTAGGACACATGGCACACCCATCGGGTAAAAGGATGTTATAGGCAGGGGTACAACGCGGGCGATGCTTTGGTGGATCCCTGGATCCACCGAGGTGGGTGGGATCCCTGATAGTGGAGCCTTCTGTTGTGATTTATGTAGCTTAAATCCACACGGTCCATCCGTTTTTGAAAGTTCATTTTAGGGCATTATCCATTAGTGAAGATAACCTCGTTTCAACACTAACGTCTAGGTATTGTTTCCAATGTGGGGGTGGCTAACATTGCAAGGTGACTAACAGTGTGTACTAACAATCGGATGTGTGTACTAACCCCCCGAAAAAAAGGATTAAAATCTTAGATGGATCACACCACAGGAACAGTTGCGATTAAATCTCCACCATTAAAAGCTTCTTGGGGGCCACCGAAATGTAAATTTCCCATCATACCTTTTGATAAGGTAAAAAAATATCTGGACAAAATATCAGCTTAATCTAAAACTTTCGTGGCCTAGAAGAAGTTTTTAATGGTCAATCACCACTGTTTTCCTGCGGCATGGTCCAACTGAGATTTGGATCTGCTTCAATTTTGGGATCATGCCAAAAAATGAGCTGTCAAAACATTTGAAGGGCGTGGATGTAAGGAACATACATCAAGGTGGCTCCAAAGTCAAGGATCTCACCCACCTTGGTGGATGGATGCACCAAAACCGCGCCCGTATAATGCCCAAGCACTGTGGGACCCACCATGTTGCGTGTGACATCCTCTCTGTCCATCAGCTGCTAAACATCGTAATCATCATCATCATCCTGGTTGTAACCCAATGGGTTAGAGAAGGCGTCTCTCGTAAAAAATCAACATATATTCTCTTCTTCCGTTGGCTTAGGAGCTTGTGTGCTTGTGTTAGGCAAATGCAATGGATGAATTACCTCTGAATATGTCTCCTTGTATTTCTCAACCCTGTAGTAGCCATCAATGTAGTCATACACGTTACGCCCACTGTATCGGATGGCTGCAACAGCATGTGCACAAGGGTGCCCAACGGTCTGCCACACATGGCATGAGCAAGTTCCCCGTTCAAGATCCACCTTCCATGTATATTTATTTTCATTGCTCACATAAAGAACCTCAAACTCAGCTGCACCACCTGACACAGAAAAATTCCTTTTTTCAACCATGATCATCTCTGCTAAATAGATAAAACCTTCAACTCCAGGAACGAATATTGTCTCCCAGTTTGAACTTATTTTGAACTCTTCATTAAATATCTCCATCATATAAACGTGCAAGTTTACCAAAGCCCCAGAGATAGACACATCTTTCCATCCCTCCAACTTATCCCACCAATGGCGTACGGCGTTTAAATAAAAATAGTCATAAACAGAAAGCTTTTCTTCAAAGTGAGATGTGGCCCAATGCTTTGGATTAATATCCTTTACAAAATTCCATGCTTCTTTATATTTATCATGAATTTCACGCATGCAAGCATCAAATTCAGAATGATCCCCTCCATAAACTGCACTCCTAAAAAGCCAATACAAATCTAAACAGTTGGACTTCGGTGTAATTTCTTCAACCAGACTAAACTGAGAGGAATGACATTTATCTGGAAAGATATCATTAACTAAACAGTTAAACTTCCGTGAAAATTCTTCAATCAGCCTCAACCGAGAGTATCGATGACATGCATCTGGAAAGATATCACTAACCACTTCAAGAATCCCTTCCTGTCTATCTGATATAAATGTTAATTTAGATATGCTTTCCAGGACTTGAGCCAACTCACCACAGAACCATTTCCAACTCCCTACATTCTTTGATTCAACAAATGCACATGAGACTGGGAACACATCTTCTTCTGCATCAATGGCCATGGCAAACAGCCACACACCTCTGCATTTTCCTTCCATCTTCATACAATCAAGCCTTACAAGTGGTCGGCATGCTTGCTTGAAACCATGAATGGCAGCCTTATATGCAACAAAAACTCTCAAGGAGTTGTCTGATGACCTGCTAAGCTTTGCCCTGCTTCCTGGATTTGTTCTCTGTATTTCTTCACAAATCTCCATAAGAGTTGTTATGAAGTGCCCCTCTTTAATTACCAATTCTTTACCTCTCCAAGCTTTATCGTAACTTACTTTGATCCCGTATTCTTGACTAATCTCATCAACAATATCTTTGGGTGTACAACACAATTTTTTCTGGAGTCCGTCCTTGACCAAATCTTGTTGATGCATTTTTGTGGTTGACATTGCTGACTCATTCACAAAATTACAAGTATGGTCTCCCTTCAAGGACTTTATCTTTAATGTAGGCTTGTCAGGAAGCTTACATGCATGTATGCGCCATGAGCAATTGTCTTTAATGCATTTCGCCTGATAAAGGCCACGGCCTGACTTGGTTCGCTTGTATTCAAAATTTGAACTTATGGCGTACTCCCTTAAAGCCTGGTGGAAAGCATTTGCATCTTCAAATTCTTGGCCTTCTTTTAAAACTGACATTATTTTCGGAATGTCATTGACACAACTATCGACCACCCCGCGAGGTGATTCATGATAGCAACCTAGTTCATGCAAGTCGCTTGATGCACTTGGAACATCATTGTCATTGGCATTAGTATTATGTAAGGAAGGTGCAGGTGCTCCATTACTTCCATGCAAATCCCGCAACAATGCTGGAACATTGTCATTATTGGCATTCTGCATCAGATTGCTGAAGAAACAAAGACAGAAACAAGTGAAAAAATAATCAGGTGAACTGCATAACTGTGAACACAAACACATTTGTATTGAAGTACCTGGGAATCGGAATGGGGATTGAAAGGTTTTGGTCACAAAAAACAAAGAGCTGAATAGGCTCACTACTCTGAGGAAATGCTTCCATCATATTAGATACGTCATCATCATTCTCAATCGACACAAGTGAATCCAAATCTAGACCAGGATATTTGTAATTGATGCTGCTAATGTCGGTCAACTTGCAAATCCCACGCACTTTGGATAAAATATTGAGGTAATCAATCGCTCGATCAACACGAACAATGCGGTTCGTGCCTCCTTTGTAATAAACCTTATTTGATTCCCAAATGAAGTCGCCTCCAAATCTACAGAGCACCAGCACCTTGTTCGTAGACATTATTTGGTTGTGTTGTAATGAACTGAAAATTCATAACAAGAGAAATGGTTGTTATGCTTAAAAGGCTCAAGAACAACAACTTTTATATGCATGTTTAGAAAAGAAAAGACCAAATATCTTCTCTACTTATTTGTTTCCTTTTGGTCTGACCTCAGGTCCATTTTAATTATATCACAATTTCTTGTGTACTTATTTGAACAAGCAAGGACCGTGATTTGGTTTTTTAGGACAAGGACCTCATGGACCTCACGGTGGATGAAACATGCCCTAAAATTTGCCCAGACTAGAGAATCCTATCAATCCAACATTTAGCTGTTTTCCTATTGAGTAGGGTGCTTGCTGCATTCTTTTTTTTTTTTTTTTTTTTTTTTTTTTTTGGTTACTGTCTACTCACAAGTCACATATTGAAGAGTTAATTGGCATCATTATGTTAGATAGAAGGAATGAGGGAAGCTCCAATAAAATAAAATAAAAGATATTGGAAGAATTATCCAGCCGTAAAGATATTTGGAGCATGGTCCAATCATAGCTGGACAAAATCACAGGTCTTAATCACAAAGCATGGTCCCTGCTTGTACAATCAGAGAGCTACAGATTTCTGCACATTCTCGCCTACCAAAACCCTCCAAAGGCAAGTATCATATGATTCTCAATCAAGCAAAACATGGAGGTTCGGCCCACCTTTCACTAATATGGTGGACCATCAAGAGTAGGCTCTACTATGACAATCACTTCTATTGAATGATTTTAATTGTTCAAACCAGTAGACTACAGATGCATAACTTTGCCAATGGACCACATTAAGAAAAAGGCCACCTATCTTATGAAGAAGATAATTCAATTGGGGTAGGCTTGTAAAGAGGGCGGGTTAAGGTCAGGACCCATTTCAGGTTAGGTACCATCTTTTGATGACCCAGACCTGAATTTGATCAGGTTATCGAGTACCCATCACATCTTAGTACCTTGGCTTGACCGTCAGGATCACTAATCAAGGGATCACGATCATCCAATTGAGATTTTAAAGCAAGATCCATCCATGAGGCTACTTGTACAAATCGAAGAACCGAGGATACAATATACGTCCTTAGAGAAAGGATGTGTAGGATAACAAACCTCATGATTTAGATCTAGAATGGAATAAATCGGATCTCATATCTATATCAGAATGGCTTAGATCTAGTTTCAATTTTCCAGAGAACCATCAAAAGAACAAAAAGAGAGAGAGATCAAAAAAACTGTGGAAGTCTCCCCAAACTAACAGTTAGGTGAAATTAAAAGGGGAGGGGGGACTTTGAAGGTCATTGCTGGGATATGGCTTAAGATCATCCGTTATTGTTATTTTTATACTGCTTTCCTATCATATGATTTGGCCCCATGTCAGTAAGAAGAACTCATCTGGAATAAGGTAGGAGGGAACGTGAAACAGTAGGAAGAAAGAAGGGAAGGAGGAGTAAGAAAACGTTCGTACCTTTGGCCGTGGAGATGGAATACTTTGGTATGGACCAGCGACTGTATTTGAGACGAATAATCTTGCGATTCAAAATCTTTCAACCTTCGCTCGCAAGATGGGTTATTTGTCATGAGTTATCAGCTCAACTGGGAATGGTGAATGAGCAAAAGGTATACGGGGACCCGGTGACCGGTGACCCGAACATAATGTGTCAAAGCTATGTGGTCCCCACCGTGATGTAATTGTTTTGTTCACATTGTCCATCCATTTTTCGAGCTCATTTTAGGGCATGAGCCCCAAAAATTAGGCAGACCCAAAGCCCAAGTGAACCACACCACAAGAAACAGTAGAGAGAATGATGTTCATCATTGAAATCTTCCTTAGCCTACAGTGATGTTTTCTTGTCACCTAACACCTTCACAAGGTTACACCGACCTTGATGAAGGGAAACCCAAGAGTCCAGATCCTTCATTGGCTCCAAGCAGGAAAACTCTGCTTGGAGCCTTTTTCACTGGTCCACATCACCACATAGGTTTGTAACCATGTCACATCTTCAGTGCAACCTGATCACACTGATGTCATGCAGTATGACATGGTCCAATGAAAAGGTTCCAAGCAAGGAGAGGCTAACAGATGATGAGTCCGGATCTTCCCTGTTTGTAGCCTTTTTTTATTATCAAGTTGTACCAAGTAGGGAGAGGCTAACTACGTGACCCCAATGTTATCAAGCTGTACTAAGGATGTGATGTAGTTGCAAGCTTATGTCATGACGTGGACCAATAAAAAGACGGCAAACAGGGATTTACCTTTTGCAGCCAATAGAAGATCTGGATTTAATATCAGTTCGATGCAAAATATTTATGGTCCCCCAGCAGGTTTTCAATAGTAAACATTCAAATCCCACTGCTAAGCAGTGTGGTCCACTTGAGATTTGGATCTGCCACATTTTTATATCATGCTCTAAAATGAGCTGAAAAATAGATGGACAACGTGGATAAAACACATACATCATGGTGGGGCCCACAGAGCTTCAACACCCGCTGTCCTTACCGTAGGGCCCACCGTGATGTATCCACTATCCATCCGTTTTCCCAGTCCATCAAAATATCAAGCCGAACACACAAGTAAGCATTAGTGATTTGAATGCCCACCATTAAAAACTTCTTGGGAGCGCACCGGAATGTTTATTTGCCATCCAACCTGTTGGCAAGGTCATAAACTTGGGTGAATGGGCAATACAGATACCAGCTTACCCACAACTTTTGTGGCCTTCAAAAAGTTTTTAACAGTAAATCACTACTGTTTACTATGGTGTAATCCACCTGTGATTTGGATCTGCTGATTTTGGGTTCGGGGAAATCGGATGGGTCGCTTCCGAGAAATGATTACAAGCCCCTTTTTCTTACCCACATTTTGGATCACAACCAAACCATATGACATGGACGTCAATTGCCTGTGTCCAGGTCAGTGGAACTTCATGTGGTCGGAAGCTATGTGGGCCCACTGAGATGCCGGTGACATATCAACTTTGTCCATCTATTTCACAAGACCACGATAAGACAGAAATAGGGCTGTCAATGAGCCGGGCCTGGGTAGGTCTCGGCTCATATTTTGCACTGCTTCGGGCTGGATCATAGGCCAACCCTACTCAAAATTTTGATTTTCAGGCCCGAGCCTGGCCCATTGACACCCCTAGACAGAAATCTAAAAATCAGGTAAATCCAAAGCTCAAGTAGGCACCCCAAACAAAACAGTAGAAACGGAAACATTAACAGTTGAAACCTTCCTGGAGTCGACCATGATGTTTATATGCCATCCAAACCATTCAAAGGGGTATTGCCACTCGGATAACTTTATCTTCAAGCACAAATATTATCCTAAGACAAAAACTTTTGTGGCACACACAAGGTTTCCAATGCTGGCGTTCAATTCTCTGTTTCATATGATATGGCCCACATGAGCTTCACATATTCCTATTCTCGTGTCCTGTTGTGGTCTTATGAAACTGATAGACGGTGTGGATTTGCCACGGGAGTCTCTGTGGGCTCCACACAGCTTCCGTCTACAGGAACTTCCTGTCGCTGGAGGCACAGGCAATAGGCGGCATCCGATGTCTTGTATATAGGGCTGAAAGTCAAGTGGGTTGGGTTGGGTTGGGTTGGGTTGGGTCGGGTCAGGTTGGTGATCAACCCTAACCCAACCCAGGGTTCCTATACCTCAACCCTAACCCAACCCAACTCAACCTTGGGTTGGGAATTCTTAACCCAAGCGCAAACCAAGCGAGCTCGGCCAGGTTGATCAGGTTGACAAATGCTAATGTTTTCTTTATTGCATTAGTCTATTATGTTTCGATACACATTTTAGTTTTTTTGTACCTATGACTTTATTACTTATATATGTAGTTATTTATTGTAAAGAACTTCACTTTTTCTAAACAAACAAGATAAAATATATTATAATTACTCTTTTAACATTTAAACATTTCAAATTCAAACATATCAAATTTCAAACATTATAAATTTACTTATTAAAATAATATAAACTAACAAGTTTACTTAAGTATAACGAAATTATAAGTAACTTGTATATAGATCAGGTTCGGGTTGAGTCGAGCAACCCCGGACCTCAACCCAAGCCCGACCCAAACTTCATCGGGTTGGTGTTTTCATAGCCCAAGCTCGAGATCGGGTTCAATACTTCTTGTCCAAATCCAACCCAATGTTGGATCGATCGGGTTGAGCCCACCCAAATTTGAGCCTTACTTGTATATAAGGAACCATTGATATTTTTTTAGGATTTGACCTATGTAGCCCCACGAAATGGCTGAATTCCTCAAGAGGAAAATCCTTTTAAAATATTTCCTCCATAGTCTCAGATCACTTTATAAAATTTTAGTGGACGAAAATGCCCTTACCTTTATGAGCTTGAGCTTAAGCTTTTACTTGCGCAAGAAGCTTTGTAGCTCGGATTCCAATGCATGATGTGATATCATGTTAGGGTTGTAAAATGGGTCGTGTCGTGTCAGCATGGCCCATGAGTGGTCAGGCCCAGCCCAAGCACAGTCGTGCCGTGACGTGCTTGATTTTCACCAAGGTTGGCCCATGGCCCGTGGCACGGTCTAGGACATACTGTGACGTGCCGGCCCACCATGCGGCCCACCTGTTTTCCTATAGCTTTTTAACCTTTTTTCATTTTTTTTTTCGTATTCAAATAAGTGCAGAATGTTGAAATAAAGTGAATAATAATTTTATTACTGATTTTGAAATAAAGCTCTACAAATTACATTTAAAATTACAACTAAATTAGAATTTCAAAAATATAAATTACAACTAAATTTCTATTCCTTCAAATTCTTCTTCAATGTCATATTGTTCCATCAACTCCTGCTTCCGATTTTCTTCTAAGAAATAATCTCGAAGGCTTATGCAAGTCTCCACCGTGTCGGAAGCTAAGTTCGTCGTATAATCATCAATCATGCGCCCACCTATACTAAAAGCTACTTCCGATACAACTATAAACACTGGAATCATTAGTAAATTACAGGTCATGGCGGAAAGCTTGGGAAATCTGTGTTCACTTGCTTTCCACCAAGCCAAAATATCAAAATTAGTGCTCTTGTCCATATCAACATCAAACGGGTTAGTTTCAAGATATGCCGCTAATTCAAATGCATTATTTTGACTGCATGATTTGTTGCGAGCTGGGACAATAAAATTTCAGCCGGCCCACACGATGATTTTGAAGGGGGAGAGGAACTTGTTGTTCCCCTATCCTGCTACATATTTGGGAATATTCTTTAAAAAGAGTTTGTAAAAACATTCTAATGCTATTAATATCATTATTATTTAGTATATTCATGTTATTAGTTATTTCTTCTAAAAATAATTGGAGGGTTTGTAATTTAAGCCTAGGATCTAATGCAGCGGCTAAACAAATTGTTAATAGAGCTTCTTTCCAATACTTTCTAAATTTTGCTTCTCTTAGCTATAAACATCATTAAAAATAGGTATATCTCTATATTTTTTAAAAGTATTACTAATTTTATAAAGGTGGTTTATTACTTGGGATGAAGTGGGGTAACATACCCCAGAAAAAAATACAGTTACATTATAAAAAAACTTCTAAAAATTCTTGCATTATATTAAGAATTTGCCAATAATTATCTTCCATAAGATATCGTGGAGAATGTGAAACACAATATTCATTAAATACATATTTATATTGTAAAGCTACACTTAATATATTATAGGTGTAATTCCACCTAATTTGACACTCGACTGGTATTGATCTGGGTTTTAGCCCATGTGTTTTACATATTTGCTTAAAAACTTACATTCGGTGCAAGTGATGTAAAAATATGAGCTATAATATCTTTAAGACTGTCCATGATGGAGCTTATATCTTTTGAATTTAAATGATCCTGTACTATAAGATTTAAGATGCCACATACACATCTATTGTAAAAAATAGCCCCACCAAGTGGAAGTGGAAGCATGGATTTCATTAAATCAATAACGTTATTGTTAGCTCATGCATTATCTAGGGTGATAGAAATAATTTTATGTGCAATATTGTATTTTCTAAGTCTGTCCACAATAGTAGACCCAATCCTAGGGCCACTATGTGGGTAATCAAGCACATTATGTGAAATAATTATTTTATGTATAATCCAATTTTCATCAATATAATGTGCAGTGATAGTTATATATCTCATTTTTTTAGAAGTCCACATATTTGAAGTTAAAACTATTTTTCCTAGAAGATTTTGCAATATATTTTTTAAATTCTCATTTTCTTTTTTTTTTCATATTTTTACAGCATCATTTTTAGCCTTATTTCTACAAAAGTTTTTGAATTGTGGGTTTAGGATATTTTGGACCATATTTTTAAAAGATTCATTTTTAATAAAAGTAAATGGGTACTCATTCATTATTATAAATTTTACTAATTGATACATTGTATTTTGTTGGTTATAATTAAAAACTCCTAAACTACCACCTGATGAAGAAGCAATATGGGAAAGTAATCATTGGGTGCCTTTTGCAGCCCCAACACGTTTAGGTTTGCATTTCCCTAAGGGGGCGTTTGGCATCTTTACAAATAAGAGTTTATTGGCTTATTTCTATAATAATAATAAATAAATAAATAAGCTTTTAGACCGTTTGGTAAAAGTCTAATCAAGTACTTATTTGTTTAGAAAGTAGCAAATAAGCTCCGATTTAATAAGTTGGGGAGGGGTTATTTTTTGAAATGAAGCTTATTTTGCTTAAGTGGGTAGACATTTTGAACTAATTTTTGGAAAAGTTTGCCCTTAAACTTTTCAAGTAATTCCCATCTTACCCTCTTCTCTTCTCTTTACAATTTTTTCAAGAAAGGTGGGCCCCACATGATGAATGGCCCATATCACAAGGTGGGCCTACATAATGCACGGTCACATGAGAGGTGAGCCCCACATGATGAACAATCCACATTAAGCAGGGCCTACCTAATGATGGTCCACATCAAAGGTGGGACCCACAAGATGAATGGTGGACATTGAATGTGGGACCACATGATGGAAGATTGACATTAAAGGTGGGCCTACATGATGAATGACCCATATTGAAGGTTGGGCCCCACATGATGGCCAATCCATAAAAAGGTGGGACCTACATGATGGATGGTGGACTTCAAAGGTGGGTCCCACATGATGGACTATCCACATCAAGTGGGCCCCACATGATAGATGTTCCACATCAAAGGTAGGACCCACGTGATGGATGGTGGATATTGAATGTGAGACTACATGATGGAAGGTTGACATTAAAGGTAGGCCTACATAATGAATGACCCATATTAAAGGTTGGGCCCCACATGATGGACAGTCCACAACCAAGGTGGGACATACATGATGGATGGTGGACATCAAAGGTGGGTCCCACATGATGGCCTATCCACATCAAGTGGGCCTCACATGATAGTGGTCCACAACAAAGGTGGGACCCACATGATGGATGGCGGATATCAAAGATGGGCCCCTCATGATGAATGACTCATATTAAAGTGGAGCCCCACATCAAGTTGGGCCCACGTAATGAAAGTTTCACATCAAAGGTGGGCCCCACATGATAGATGGCCCGCATCAAAGTGTGGCCCAACATGACGGAACATGCGCATTAAGTGGGTCCCATTTGATGGGCAGTCTACATCAAAGGTGGGATCCACATGATGGATGATGGTCATTACATGATGGTCAATTGATATCAAAGATGGGCCCACATGATGAATGACCCATAATGAAGGTGGAGCCCCACACAATGAATGGTCCACATCAAGGTGGGCCCACATAATGGATGGAGTAGGCTTCACATGATGGATGACACACATAAAAGTGTGACCCCTCATAATGGACAGTTCACATCAAATGGGCCCCACCTAATGGATAGTCCGCATCCAAGATCTTTCATGATGGATGACGCATATCCAAAGTGGGCTGTATGATGGATGATCCATATAAAAGGTGTACCCTGTTAGTGCACTTTTCTATGGCATATTAATGCATCGTATTTGTCAATCACGTGAATCCATATGTTGTAATGTTGGTTGAACCTTGGCAAGCTGAAGATCGAAGATTCAAGTGGACAAGAAGCATTCAGGAAGAAGAACAGGTAAATGAGATGCCTTGGTGACCCTAGCCCTTTGAACTAAAACACCCTAAACCCTCTTAGGTGACTTGGACCAACTAGAAAAACCCTTAGTCATCTTCATTAGCCTTAGATCACATAGAAAAATATGATAAATTAGGCTAATTAAAGAAGTGGAAGTTGCTGTAATTTATCAGGCCCAAACAACAGCTTTCGATAGCCCTTCGATATATCGAAAGGTCTATTCGATATATCGACTTGACTATCCAGCAAATGTACAAACTCTCTAGACAGTTTGTTCGATCAATCGAATTTCACATTTGATATATCAGGATGTGTAGTTTCGATATATCGAAACCCTTTTCGATAGATTGAGAATTTTATCTAGCAACTTGCTAATTCTCTGGACAGATTCTTCGATATATTGGAGAATGTATTTTGATATATCGAAGATCACTCCGATCAATCAAAACCCTAATTCGATATATCGAAGTAACCGTTTTATGACCGTCGCAGATTTTCTTTAAATACGAGAAAGATGGTCTTTGGGTTGTGTGTAAGGGATTTTGAGGAGATAGAAACTACCACCATTGCTTACCTTTAGGAGCACTACTCTTAACCCAAACAGGTGATCTTCCTTGTGATTCATCACAAGTATGGAGTACTCAAAACTCATGATGAAGATACACTTGTCCCTCTTTTGATTTCTAGAGATTGGATTGTTCTTGATAGTGATATTCCTATCCAACACTTTATTATGAGATCTTTGTAGGTGAGACTCTCTAGGCAACCCATTATTATTAGTTGTAGAGATCTCAAACCTACCCTACTAGCACCTTAGGCATCTCCAATGGAACATCATATGTAAGAGAGCTGATCTTGGAGCTAGAGCATTGACGACGCAACGACATCAAAGATCAGGGGAGCACAAGGGTAGATGTTTGAAGCACAGGAGAACAGAGATCAAACAATCCGAAAAGGCACAACAAAGGGGCTCAATCCGACAAGTAAGTTGTCAATTGTAAGAGTCCGGTTCCACTCTCTTCCTGTGGGGAATTGAGTGTAAAGTTTGTCTTCAAACTCGATAGGTTCGATTGTAGAACCTAAACCCAGTTATAGGGTCAAATTGAGTCTCCAAGGGGAGCCTTCGACGGGCGTGAACGCTAGGTTCGGTTGTAGGACCTTAGCTCAGTTGTAGAGCGTAAAACCATTAAGGTTCGGTTTAAGACCTTGACTCATGAGTGGAGTCTAAATTGAGGATCGGTTGTACGACCTTGGCTTGATTGTAGAGCCTAAACAAGTCTCCAATGGGAGCCACCAATACGGGTGTGTACGTGTAGGTTGGAAAGAACTTGTAAACTTCCTAGTTTGGTGGATCCGATTTAAAACACCTTGGTTGGGAGGAACCAGATTTAAACTCCCTAGTGAATGCCGACGTGCTCAAAAGGGTTGAGTACTTAAACCGGGAGCGGAGTAGGATGACTGAACCACTATACATGCCTGTGTTTGTAATTGAGTTAAGCATATTTCTTATTAGTAATTAAGTTAATTATTTAATTATGAATGCTTAATTAGAATGTATGTTAGGCACTTGATAAGCACATTCACACACGCAAGATGTACTTTCACTTAGTTGTGTAAACTTGAGGTCATTGATCCATTCTCATAGTCTACATAGGTTGCATAGATTAAGAGCTTGATTTGTTCAATCATTTGATTATCTATGCATGCTTAGGATAGGTTGTTTAGTTGCTAATTATACGTTAGCTTTGTGATTGGACCCACTTAGACTTGGAAGCCGAAGTGTTCTTGCTTACTTAGTTTAATTTGATAAAACTGTTAAGTAAGTGAAAAAAATTTTAAAGGTCCTAATCACCCCCCCTCTAAGACTTAGCCATAATTCTAGTTGCTCTACAAGCTTCCGCACGCATACGCCTATACAAGTGTGTTGATCCAAAAGGCGTAATTTCACACCCCACATGATGAATGGTGGATATCAAAAGTGGGCCCCACATGATGGACAATCCACTTCGAAGGTAGGGCCCACACTATAGACACATCAAATGTGGAGTCCATGTGATGGGTGATGGGAGGTGGACATTGAGGGGCCCCACATAAAGAACAATTAGGAATGATGTTGGGCCCCACATGATGAACGGTCCACCAAAACAACCATTTTTTATTGCTCTTATATTAAAGTCGTTGTAATCTTTAAAAATAATGTCAACTACCCTTAAAAAAAAACTCTTATTTGAAAGTTTTACCAAACATGTTTATTTTAAATAAGAATTTTTTTTTTTAAAGATTTTACCAAACAAGCTTATTTAAAACAAGAGCTAGAACAAAAAAGACTTATTGAATTAGCTGTAATGACCCGAGATTTTGGGAGCGTATATACCTTCATGAGAGTACAAATGCCTACATTTGCCCAGTACAAATGTGTAAACCGTTAATCTTACCATTGCAATTGTCCATGTACACTAAGTACTTAATTTCCGATCATAAACTTATATATTACAATAAACCGGGTCCTTAGAATAATTTAAATATTTGTTTAATGAATTACATGACTTGTAGTATTGATAAATTCATAATAACTACCCTGTAAATTTTTAGAATAGATTAAATAATAATTTAATTGAGTATTTAGCAAATTACCTAACTTAATACATTAATAAATTAATAATAAATCATCCGTAGGGAATTTCTATATGGTCTCTTTATTAAAGTTGCTTAGAATAAACCCTAGAACAGTATGGAAGTGATAGATTTTACAAAACTCGTAAATTTATGATAATTACGAAAATGCCATTAGTTAAACTTAAGTTATACCACCTTTTTAAGTTTTATGATTTCTGGAAATCGTTTTCACACGAAACTCTATATACTAGTTCTTGGACACGATCTAACCACACACGTCAAATTTCAGCCCTCCGATCATCCTACAAGTACCCTAATCAGAAATCGGGCCATAAGTGGGCCGTCTAAACTCGGAACTGCCTCATTTTTGGTGTCATGCCTTAAAACTATGTGACCGATCTAATGAGTGGTGTGGATCTTTACACATACATCACTGTGGGACCACGTGCACCGCGTGCACGTTAGTGACGCGGTCAACCCGCGTTGACCGCGTGCGCCACGGAAGACCGGGCGTCTTCTTCGCCCCAACGCTGCAACAGCAACGTCCGCTGCCCATTGGACGGTCCACACCGTCCATCGCTGTGGGCCCCATCCTAAAATCTGTTCCGTCCATTATATAGCCCCCTCTTAGGACTATTAAGGGAAGGTGCTATCCTAGTGATTAGTGGTTAGAGTGGGCCGCAAAATCTGTCGGAACCTAGAACTAAACGAGGTAGAACGCGCAAGATCGGAGCCGATTCTTCGCATGAGTTCCCGAAATTCAAAGGGACTGTTTGCGTGGGCCCCACCTAGATTTCTAACGTTTCACTTGTGAATTATCATGAAAGAATCGGAGTTCGAATCCAATTTGGATTCGAAAACCGTCGAACGTCCGGATAATATGCTGGTGTTCGTCGTTGGCTATAAGAGCCGACTCTCGGCAGTGTTTTCTCAAAAAAGAAACTTCTGAGAGAGAGAGAGAAAGAGAGAGAGAGAGAGAGAGAGAGAGCCGTGAAAGAGAGGAGAGAGAGAGAGAGAGAGAGAGAGAGAGAGAGAGACGTTAGAGAGAGAGAGAGAGAGAGAGAGAGAGTAACGTGGGGGGGGGTTTGCAGTTGCTGTTTGCTCTTTCCATTGCTGGAGCAACTCTCCAGCAGTAGCAGGAAGAAGAAGAAGAAGAAGGAAAAGAAGAAAAGAAGAAAGAAAAACAAGAAAAGAAAAGGATTAGGTGAGTTTTTATCTCGTATTGTTTACGTCACGTATACTTCAGTTGGTTTTATTTAATTATTTATTTTAAATTTCCAGCTTATGAGAAGGTTTGGATTTGGTTTGCAATGCTTTAATTACATCGTTGATTTTCATGCCTTTCTATGAATGATGCGTTGAGATTTCATGCGACTTTAGTAACCGAGTAGGGTGGTATATGTATTGGTTGATTTTGGGTTTTGTTTTAGATTGTGTTGATGAGATTCCATGTGAGTTTGATATTCAAATAAGGTTGTGTATGTGTTACTTAATTTTAAATCCTCTTGGAAAAGAGTAGAAGGATGGATGAATTGTTTGAATTATGTTGAAAAGTGAGTGACATACACCATGCACTCCATGAGATTGAGGACTCCAGTGTGTGGTTGATTACTTGAGTTGATTTGGGTTGAGCACACGTGAGTGTTGCAATAGACCGTTGCTCCATTGATCGAGGCCGGTTGGGTGAGCACCCAAGTGTGTGCAACAGACCACCTACGCAGGCCAGGTGGAGGCTCCGTTGATCGAGGCCGGTTGGGTGAGCACCCAAGTGTGTGCAACAGACCAGCTACGCAGGCCAGGCGGAGGTGTGGGACAGTTCGTGATCCGAGTTGGCTATGCCGCTAGGGACCGATGTTCTAGGATGATAGTGTTAACCAACTGGATGTTCTATTGATAACCGTACTGAGATTGTTGAGATATATTTGCATACCTTACATCATGTGCATGTTTAAGAGATTTTGGTTTGGAGAAATTATCATTAAATTTGTAATGATTTGTATTTTAGTGGTTATGTGGTTTCCTATATTGAATTTTATGTGCTAAACCGTACGAGATTTCTCACCGGCTTTTATAGCTGACGCAGTGTTATGCGATTAACCGTAGTGACAGGTGATGATTTAGAAGACTTCGAAGGAGCAGTTCCAGATGAGGGAATACTCTAGAAGATATTTTATTTGAATTAGTTATTTGATTTTTGGTTTGAAAGTATTGATGTAATAAGGCCCATTAGATGGCCATTAGTTTAGACAGTTTGAATCAATTTCATAGACCCATTAATTAATAGTTTAATTTTCAAAGCTTGGTTTAATTCAATTCTATATATTTGGTACCTTGTGAATGGAAAGGATAAAAGTTTCAGTTGTGATTGTAAAGGATTCATCCATAACACCCTTGATTTCGAGGTTCGAGCAATATACTCGAGTGTCGAATTTTGGGGGCGTTACATTAGCTCTTATTCAAAAAGCTCTTATTGAATTAGAGTAAAGATGTCAAACGAGCCCTAAGTATCTCGCAAGGTGTCCAGTGCCGCTTGAACTTTTTTGCACTATATATATGTTATCAATAAAACATGCCTTTTGTATAATGGCTCTCGTTGGATCTTTTACATCAATAAACTCAAAATCACTCCAAACAGGCAAAGTTTTGGCCCTTTTTTTATTTTTGGAAAGAGACATTCACGGATACACTTTTCATTATGTATGTTACTTTCCTCAGTTACCTCAATATCATCAGGAATGTAATGAGAAGATCCGGCCATGTTTTAAAATAATATGTATCTAAAATAGTAAGATATAAATTTGTTGTGATAATTTATATAAGAAATAGGAGAATGAGAATATGAGACTTAATTATATATACTAAGAATATTATATAAGAACAAACTTTAAATACCCAATTTTTTTTTAAAGAATTTATTGACTTGAACTTGAACTTGAATACTTGATGTTGGACAGAGAGTTTGAACTTGATCTTGAGCCTTGAGCACTTAGAGAGAGAGAGCTTTTAGAGAGAAAGAGAGCTTGTGGAAGTTGTTGGTTACAATTTATAAATGATGGGAGAATTGGGTATTTATAAGGTCTATATAGTAAAAAAGACCAAAATACCTCTTAAAATAGCCGTTTTATGGCTGTTGGGAGAGACGAAATTGTTCATATAGTCAAAAAGATCAAAATACCCCTTAAACTAGCCGTTTTATGGCTATTGGGAGAGACAAAATGATTAAAAAAAAGATATAAAGACCAAAATACCCCTTAAATTAGTTGTTTTATGACTGTTGGGAGGGGCAAAATGGTCGAAAATGGCTATATTCAATTTTTTTACTGTTGGGCCCCCTAGCGGGTCGTGCCGGCACACGTGTCACGTCCGTGTCGTGACATGTCAGCCTGACGGGCTTGACACCTCAGCCCAGCATGGCCCACCGCATTTTACATGCCATGTTGGGCCATGTCAATCGACGTGCCGGGCCGGGCCGGGTCGCATGCCATTTAACGTCATGCTGTGCTTGGGTGGCTCGGCCCATTTCACATGCTTACATCATGTACATGATGATTGGGCCCACTTGAAGGCAGATTCAATCTATTAATTGTCTTTATTCCCCACCATCTCAACAGGAAGACATAAATTTTAATCTCATATGAGCTCTCTATGGCCCACAACAACTAATAACGGTGATTGTTCAATCACAACTGTTTCCTTGTGGTGTGGTTCACTTTATCTGCGGATGTGATTTATTCTTTGGCCCGTGACCTTAAAGTTAAATTCTAAATTCAATGGATGGAGTAGATTAGATACATCCTAAATCTAATCACTAATTGTGATTTACGACGGAAAAAATTTATTTTGGCATAGTACTTAAAACATAACATCGACCCTTAACACATGACAACTTCGACCTTATTAATCTCGACCCTTAACACATGACAACTTAGACCCTGTCAACCTCAACCCTTAACACATGACAACATCAACCCTTAACATATGACAATCTAAACCACGTCAACCTCAACCCTTAACACATGACAACCTAGACCTTGATAACCACGACTCTCAACACATGACAACCTCAACCTTAAACACATGACAACCTAAACCCCAAACACATGACAACTCCGACCCCGACCTTTAACACATGACAACCCGAACCCTTAACAAATGACAAACCGGACTTTAAACACATGACAACCTTAACCCTTAGCACACGAGAACCTCAACACTAGTTAATATGTGTTAAGGGTCGAGGTTGACATAACTATTTAACAAAGTCAATACATTACAAAATTCAGATTCTATCTCTTTCATTGTCTTCCACATGACAACCACAACCATCCCTTTCTACCTCAAATCCCTTCCGACAATCACTTTTCCTGATGACAATCACTTCTCTCCACAACAACAACCACGACCATCCCTCTATCCACAACCAAAAGTGTCTTTCATTTCTAAGAAAATACTATTCTGCAAAAAAAAAAAAAAAAAAAAAATCATTCAAAATGTTTTCTACTTATCATTGGCTTCCATTTATAAGAAATGTGGTCGTTAGAGAAAAAATAACATTCTTTTTTAGAGTTGAAGAAGTTGGTAGTGCTCATATGCTAGAGAAGTTGAAGGCAGTAACCATATGTCGGAAAATACAGTTGGATGAAGTGGTAGTGGGTCCCCGAAAGACATGTTCGAAAAAAGAATAAGAATTATCTCAAGAAAACAATAATGGGTCCTTAAATGGCCTCCAATCCTACCTAAAAGGTCTTCGAACCACGTCTCTGGGGCCCACCATGAGTTATGTATCGAATTAAATCTGTTCATTGAAGTTAAAATTTGATGAAAGGCCATGGTTTAAAGAATGTCACATATCCGTAGAATGTCATATATCTGCAAATCATGTGGACCACACCACATGGAAACAGCCAGCAATAAATGACTACCGTTATCATTTGTCGTATCTTGTGGGCCACAAATAGCTTATATCAACATAAGATTATTGCATTCCCAAAAAAATGGTATGCCACAAGAGGATGAACGGATTGGATCTACCTTCTAATGGTCCCAATCACCAAGTGGTGATCATAATATACCTCGGGATTGAAGCTAAGAAGCTTTTCCTGCATTCAAAGGTTCGTACAAGCACTCGGTTCGAAAGCGGGGTCATTTTATCCACTAAAAATCCAAAAACTGGTCAGCGGGCCATGCAGTCAATTTTTTAAAAGACTCTTTCTCAGGTGAAATTCGGCCATAGGTCTTTTTTTTTTTTTTTTATTGAGCGGATTGCTTGGATCATTGGATCTAATTATTCAAAGACCTGTGCAACTAAAGGCGGGGATGCACGAGGGATGAAACATGTTAATGGCCAATATGCACCTTCCATTTTCCTGTCATCTTCTCATTGGTGATCGGGAATCAAAGGTGGCCCCACGTGAAGAGAACTAAAAAATGATCAGACCTTTTATAGTCTATACATCTGCACCATTCACTTTCCTAGACTTTGATCAGATGGTCAGGATCATTTGATCAAACTGCCTCTTGAGATAACAGTCAATGAAAAGTGAGAAATTGAAATTATGAAAGAGCTAGATCAGTAATACGACCTCTTCTAATATATACTGGTGTCGAATCATGCAATTTCCTATCCATTGATTTGATAGTTTTGATGACCATACCTTTCATGTAAAAACCAATATTAATTCTTGACCATTCATTTTTCTATGCATTGATAAAAATGTGTATATAAAGGCCCTAACCATCTGCATGACAGTAACATCTACTGGACCATGATCATCCACTTTCTTGTCCATTGATCTGGTGGTTCAGATCAACTAATCAGAGCAAATCTTTTATTTACCGGCAATTTAAGGTGGTGCCTATATGAGAGATGGTCGGACCTTTTGTGAATATAGATGTTCATTTTCTCAGTCATTAATCCAATGTTTTAGATAATCTAATTAGCAGTGTTCTTAAGATTTACAGCCAATCAAAGGTGGAGCACATGTGTTGGATGGTCCAAATTGATGATTGGTCCTTTTCCAATATAATCAATCATGACAGTCCGTTTTCTTAGCTATTGATAAGGAGGTTTGGCCATCTAGATGAATTGATTTCTGAGAAGCATGGGTAATTAATGAATGCTTTAACATGACTCGTCTAAGGTCCCTAGCTTGTCACAATTGTATCAGCTACATGATGCCCTTAGGTGGACCGTGGGGCCCACTGCGACATATGTACCTTACATCCACACCCTCCATCCTTTTTGAAAGCTCATTTTAGGGCGTGATCCCAAAAGTGAAGCAAATCCAAATCTCAGATGGACCACACCACAGGAAACAGTGTTGATTGACCATTAAAAGCTTCTTGTGGGTCACAAAAGTTTTGGATGAGGAACTCCAAAACTGGAAGGTGGGCCACTCCTCTCATCTCGTAAGCCATAGGGTTAGAAGAAATGGATATCTTGATTTTGGCTAGCTAATCTACATGGTGGAACCCACTTGCTGAACAACTTGAATCTTTTAGTATACCTGGTGAACCGCTTAGCAGAGAAGGGCTGAGGAACACATAAAATTACCTAACTAGCGTTAAACAAAAACTAATGTACTTAAGTATCCACAATCAAGACTTTTGCATAAATACTTGGGATTTTTTTTTATGATAAGTGGGCCCATGTTTCACTGATCCAAATGATTGGTTGGGTGATTCCTTCCATGGACTATGCTTTCATTTGTGGACCGTAGTTTGTTCAAATAGGACCATTGGGTGTTTGTTAAATTAAACCGTAAAATGAAAATTAAAAATTAAAAAAAAAGGGCATTTTCATCATTTACAAAAACTAAGCGGCATAATCTAATTGCCGATATCTGACTGAAGTTATTGAAATGAAAACTACCTTAACTCAATAAGTATGTTAATGAAAATCTTTTCAAAAAAGGTACCAGGATGCAAATTCCAAAATAACAAGGTCGCCTTTTGTAAAAATCCCTGATAATTATATCAAGAAATGTTGTCACTTATGATAGACGTTTAAAATAGTAAGAGTACCACAAAAAAAAAAAAAAAGAACTCCTGCAAATACAATGAATGATAAGATGGTAACAAGATGTGAATTTCACCCGATACGTTGTTGGGTGCTTGAGCCTCATCTCTTGCATTAACATTTTTATTTTTCTTAAAAAGCCATTCACTCCGTGAGTGACTCTATTCCAGTCACATGGAGTCGTATCAAATGATTGGATGCGCGTACTCAATGAGTCTTGCCGAGTCCTAACTGAGTCTTGCTTGTCAGTGAGTTTCTCAGTGACTTAGCTCAAGATCTTGTTGAGTCGAGTTGACTCGGGTGAGTTTCAAATCAAGTCACTGGTTTTAGAACTATGGTACAAAACCTAATTATGAATGCTTTGAAAAGAAGAAACTACAATTTGGTTAATTCATTTCATTATAGTAATGATTGCAATACAATTCAACAATGCTTCTAAATCTGTATACTAAATGATACTTTATAGAAACAAAGTTGACGCAGAATGCCTTAATTTTGATGCATGCTCATGAACACATAATCCAGCGGAAATAAAAGACAATAATAATTTAAAAATTCAACATCAACCATCATAAACTAAGAAAATCATAAAGAGACATGCAATGGAGCGGGCCATCATCACAACCACGAAGTAAGAAATTCAAATAATGCATAGGTTGGATCTTGCAAGGGATGGAACCTCTCGATCTTGCATGGTCATCACTCAATCGAACAATGGGGTTCACTAGTCCCAAGGATTAAAGGATTTCTCAGATTAGGGAATTGAAAATTTGAGAAATTGAGGTTTTGATTCAATTCTCAAATTTAGGGTTCGAGGATTAGGAGATAATATGAATAGAGGGAGAAGGAAGAATAACTTATCTTAGAAGAATGTTTGAGGGGCACAAGAAGAAAAGAGAAGAAGAATATTTGGGAAGAAGATGAAGTTCCAAGAGGGAGAGAGGAGGAAGAGGAGTCACCAAGCTTTTCTTAATCAATAATCAACTAATGAAAAAGGTTTCGGGCAAGACTCTTATAAAATTCGAAATTAACATAATTACCAAAATACCCCTACTAACAAAATTTTAAAAAAAAGACATTCGCAAGAAAAAACGTGCACACACTGACCCAAAACACAAATAAGAAAAATGCATATAATAAACGCAAATCTAAGATACCCGATGGCCTCCGATGATGGCACGATGAAAATGGGCCATGATGAACCAACAGTCCGATCACATCATCATCGCGATCCAACGGTCCAATCATCTCCTCCAAGTAACTTACATATGTCTTCCCCAGGTGGGGTCTTTTTAAATGTCTCGGACTACATGTGTAAGGTCTTCGATGCTCCTTAAGTCGTCACGAACAATTCAGGCCCGTCATCATCGAGCTATAAAGATATAGGTGTTACTCGCCTCCTACACTAATAAACCCTAAAGGGCATGATGTCCGCATCAAAAGTAGTTTGTACCATTGATCTAATCAACCAAATCACTGATGCTAAAACATATTTGATCCCCGCACTTGGCCTGGACAGGAAAACAATCCAACCAGCAACAACAGAATCCATTTCATAAGACTGTAGAGCCTGGGAAAACCATTTGCACTAAACACCGCAATCATCGTCAGCTGGGGAAGAATCACAAGAGACTTTTAGATTTGCAATCTAAACAAAGCAATCATCTTGAGTTGGGGAAGAATCACAAGAGACTTTTAGATTTGCAATCTAAACAAAGCAATCATCTTGAGTTGGGGAAGAATCACAAGAGACTTTTAGATTTGCAATCTACTAATTTAATCACACCATTGATGGAGTTCCACACTAACTTGAAATCTGTAAAGCATTTGAAACATATTTTACATGGACAGCATCAGCATCTGTGACGGAAACAGGGTAAAAGAGAAAAGCATGAGAAGAATAAACCTGAGAAAGAGAATCCCTCTAGGAAAGCACCTGACCAAACAGCCTTCTTGAGTTCAGCTACTACCGTTGAACCACATAACGGAAAAGCCATGACAATATGAACAACATGGGAGATCAACTCAAGTCAGTACTCATAACAGTGGCACTGCAAGTTTGGAAACTGGAGCCAAATTCATAATTCGCAATCCCTTGCCATGCTTCGCATGTGTTGCCTTTCTCCATCAGGAGGTGTGACCTTGAAGAGTTTGTAGGCCTACTGTTTCCATCCCTCCTCCAAACCTTCGCTGCTCAATTGCACACCACCGTCGCTCAAAGGCTCGCTGTTTTCTGTTGTTTCAACATCCTGATGAGAATGATGGTTTTGTTGGCAGGGGATAAATGAATCCTAATCAGTGGGATTCCTAGCCCCGGAAACCTTTAACCAGGCATGTGCACACCTGTGTATACTCATGAGCAGGGGTGGGGGGCTGTCGGCCCCCCAGTGGGCCGGGGGCCGATTCAGGTGCTTTGATTAGAGTCTTGATTAGCCAGATCTTACAGCTGTTTCCATTGTGTGAAACGTGCCACACATTGAATGGACATGTATCGGTTTTTGTTTTTAATGAAGGAATCGGTTATATATATATATATATATATATATATATATATATATATATATATATAATATATATATATATATATATATATATATATATATATATGTTTGGTTTTATAAAAAGGCAGTTTTGTCGAATGAAAAACTAGACGAAAACCTAATCATAAAAACTTTTATTAGGGAAACTATGTTTTGGGCAATCAAAGGTCAAGTGCTATGGTGGTTTTTTTTTTGTGTTGGGATCTCTTCAGCTTGTGCATGCTGGACAGACCGATTGTTGGGCGTTGTATCCTGGGGATAGCGCATCGGGAGCCTCTGCACCGATCGAAATCGTCCGAGGGGCATGAATTATCTCAAGAGAGCGATGTCGTCCACGCCTCGTCCCAACGGCAGATTATTTTACTTAGCAAAAGTCGATTGCTGATCAGATGTGGGGTTCCAATTCTATTGTTGTTCGTTTATTTTCTGTTTTTGTGTTCAACATTGGGGTCACCCCCCAAAACTCTCCGGCAAGACCAACCTTGACTTTTCCTCAGTTTCTTCTACCTGCTCATTTGAACTCGTAAAATATCCACTCTGAAGGGGTATGGCATGATTGTCCACCCCAGCCATAACCGAATTCTGGATCCCACAACTCAATGTCTCGGATGAGGCATCCCAGCCTCATGTTTCTTGGGTTGCATCGGTATCTCTTGGGAACATGACAACTTGGTGCTGCAACATCACTGGAGGAATATGGGGCAGGACTTGCTTCGACTGCTATTTCAGCCTGCGGCTTATAACCAACTCTATCTGAAGGTGAGAATACAAACTGCTCACCAGTTTTAGTTTCTTCCTGTTGGAGCAAACACCAGATGCAGGCGAAGTAATAAGGGAATGAAATCACAAGCAATTTTTAACTTTCAGAAACACAAAATGTAGAGAAGCATGGTGGTCATGTAAAAAGGCTGATCCTTTGATTGAGTCTGGCCCGATTTGCACCAAGAATTCACCGATTTCAACCAAAATGCAAAATCTGAAACAAGGAATATGTTGACAACAGAAGCACAAAATCTGGAGCCTGCCTGACTCAACTGCTTCAACGACTATGATAAAGCATAGACACAATTGCTACTTGATTCATTTAACGAGGACTGCTGAGACCACTCTTACATCTCCAGATGCCAAACTGACTCCACCACACATGCCATGCTTCCACACATCTGAGATCCGAGCCATTGACCAGGAAGTCTCCAAGGTGAATGTGCCTTAGCTGAGAAACCAGCCTGGCCTAACCATCAAGTGGGCCACACGTGTATGAATTTGGATAGTTAGAAAAGGATAACTGACAAGCCCCATTTGGCATACATCATTGTTCATCTGATGAGTGATTCAGCCTTATTTTCAGGCCTAGCACATTAATTGTGGGACCCACCTGATGAACAGCTCGGATCTCTCAAATGCATGCATCGTTCTCACAAATGGAGCAAAAAGGTGTGGTGACTGCACATGATTGAAGGAGCACAACATAACTACTCTTAATATCAGGAGGTTCTTATGCTATAAAACTAATCATGGCTACAACTTAAAGTTTCAAAGGTAGCAGAGGTATGGTGTTATAATTAAAAGGCACACTCAAGTGGTACCAGTACCCCCCTAACTTTATCTGGTACCAGGAAAATGCGGGACCCACGTGATACATACAGTCATTCCAACCAGTCCATCAGACACATCACCTCATAATACCCTCAGGTACCAAAAGTCAGCCGCATCGAACGCCTGGGTGGGCCACAACACGGAACAATGTGAGAGAGGACGCCACCCTTGATTTGCACAGTGGCCCATCTGAATTGCAAAAAAGCCTGAGTTTTGGCTTGACCCTTCATTCAGGCTAAACGTATGGTTGTGACGGTCCAGATTCCATATAAACAACATGGTGGGCCCTCTGTGCAAATCAAGGGTGGCCGTTCCTTCTAACTTGCAGCCTGCAGCATTGCCCCCCAGTTTTGCAGGTCAGCCTGATTTTTGGGATCTGAGATGAACATGCTTCACGCATCTGATCACGGGTGGGATTTCATTCATGCATCATGTGGGCCCGAGATCTGATTGGTATGACTATAGCTTACGGTGATACTGGTACCCCTGGAGTGCGTCCCTGTTGTTAGCCTCAATGTCATCTCCTGGATAGCAAGGGTCCTTGCGCAAAGGGTCTTAAGCCAAGGGTTATAATCTATTGCCTTATTATTAAATGGAAAGTGACTTTTTATTGGTAATATAAAAGAAAAATAAAATACAGAGCTCTTGAAGGGAGTCGACCTGGTGAAAAGTTTCACCTTGCACATCCAGGGAAGACCCTGCAATATCTCTTTGCTTGAGAAAGTGAAAATAATGGCTGATTCTATATCACATTGGACAGTGGAGCAAAATGAATTACCAAGACCTCTCTTCTTGGTTGGACTGTAATGCTCAGATAGGAACTCTACAGCTTGTTCTTTCTGGACACCAGTTTCTTGAAACTTAGGAGAACCACGCTGACTGCTTCATGAAGCTGGAGGAATTATCAGAGAATGGTCATTCAGAAGTTCAAAGATTAGCTTCTGAATGACAGAACGCTTGTGAGAAGAGCCTCGAAAGGTGGAAACCAGTCCACAGTGAGTTGTCAAGAAAAACCCACTGCATATACATAAGCTGAACTGGCATGTATTTTTTAGTTTGGGAAAAAGTATGATTGAATATTGAATCTTTGCTATGTTGCCACTGAATGCCTCAAACAAGCAAAACTCAGATGCAGAATTTTATTTTATTTTATTGAGAAGATGACTGATTCATTAAGCCCAACAAAAAGAAAGCAAACATAACTCAAGACCAGCAGCAGAGGTGACTATCTCGTCACCCTAACCTGAACAGGTGCAAGAAAAAAAAACAGGCTACAAAAGCAGCCCCCCCCCCCCCCCCCCCCCCCCCCCCCAAAAAAAAAAGAAAAAAAATTCAGGAATGAAAAAGCTGTAGGGCTCGTTTGGAAGTGTGGAATTGAGTGGATTTGGAATCAGAGCTTTGATGTGGGAGTTCAAAGATAGCTCTTTTGGAGGATTTGGATTCCTCTCAAATCCAAATCCCTCCAATTCCTAGCCACCAAACATAAAAAAAAAAGAGCAAATCCCTTCAATTCCACGCTGTCAAACAAACCCTAAGGGAAAGGCATGCCAGCCTAAAGGCGGAGCTAACTAAATACAATAGAATCCCAGTCCCCAAGCATCACTTCAAAGGATCACCATAGGGATTCTAGTAACACCATCACCCAATCGAGAACCATGGAAGTAATATGCCATTTGATGGAGGGGGGAAGACTTTGCCTTTGGAACCTAGAAGGTGCAAAAAAATGACCTAGAAGATCTTGGAATTCCTCTCTCCATATGCCCCACAAAATAGCACAAGGGACCATCTTCTAGGTCGTTTTTTTGCACCTCGAGGAGTGAGGGACCCAGCCCCCCAGTCTTCAATTACCTTCGAGTCTGAGATGCTTGTCACCGAGCCAACTCTAAAAATTTGAAAAAGTGAGCCCAAACCTGGCAATGAAGGAAAAGATGGTTCACAAACTCCTCATCTTTCTACACCCAAGGCACATGTTCAGCATTGATCATATTCCTTTTCTTTAGATTGCCAACCATAGGAATTCTTTTCTTTACCATCATCCAGACAACACTTGGATCCTAGGAGGAATAGGGAGCTTCCACACATAAGAACCCTTGTATGATAATTACCAACATCATACAATTTCGAGAGGGGGATTTGGGCGAGAAGTTACCATTTGCCAACCACTTCCAAACCTTCCTATGATCATCATCCCCTTCTATGCTCACCTTCTTGAGAGCATACAGTAGGGATGCATGCTTGCTTCATCATCATTAAGGTTCCTCTTGAGTGCTATATTCCACACTATAGAAACTCTCAAAGACTGGTAGCAGTCCACCACCTTTGCCTCCTTGTTCACAGCAAGAGCAAACAAAGAGGGAAAATATCTTGCCAAATGGGTGTCCCCAATCCATATCCCTCTGAAGAATGTTTTAAATAGCTTACACTATGCAATACAACTTAGCCTTAACACTAAGTAGCTCATGAAAATAACTTAAGTTGCATGTAGCCTACATATGTAACGTAGCTTACACTACAACTTATTTTTCACTAAAACAAAATCAATTAACATTTTCAATGATTTGTCGTATTTTCTATTTTCAATAAAAATTACTTAATCTTTTCAGCGACTTTAGTAGGATAATAGAAGTAACAGTATTAAAATAGTTTATTCTCTTTCTTTGTGGTTAATTTTGACCCTATTTTTCCTAATATTTTAGGTTGTGTTTGGTTGCACCAGATATCACGAAATTCATTATTAGTTAGTCTAATTTGGTGAAAAATATCAAGAAATTTCATGATATTTGGTGCAATCAAGGGCAACCTTAATTAAAAATCTAGAAGTATCATGTAGCTTACGCCTCACGCTTACTATGCCACACGCCATTCGCCAGCTAAAACACTACCTCCAAATCCGGATCCTAGCGCTTCTTCCGACCACAAAATACATTCCTTCCTCAAATAAGCCAACCAACTTCCCCAGGTTTGAATGCTACTCCATTCTAGATTCCCTCCTGACTTTGTTATTGGCCCCCCAAATTTATGACAATCAATTAGAAGATGACACCCATAGCCACAAGAACCAACTCCCTCCTCCCTCTCCCCATACTTTTGGGCAACGATATCTCTCCATTAAGCTTCCAGATCCTCCCCATACCTCCACCAACAATTTCCAAGCAAAGCCCAATTTTTTTTTTTCCCTTAGCCTTCCAAATCAAGGCCACCTTCCGGTTTTGGCTTTTGGACATCTTTCCAATACACAAGGTAGAATTTGTGACCCTCCACCCTACCTTCCGACAAGAAGTCCCTTCAGATTTTTCAATCCTCTTGGTACTCCAATCAGCGTGTTAAACGTGGATAGAAAGTGGACTAAGAGGGTAGAGAAGGCTTAGATTATAAGCATCATTCTACCCCCAAGGATAAATATAAGGCTTGCCATTGTGCTAATCTCTTTTCAATCTTCTCCACAACTGGGTCTAAAAAAGATGCAATGTTAGCATTCCCCCTATAGGAGCCTAAGATATGTCACTGGAAGGTTCTCCACCTTACACCCCAAAACTCTGCAAAAGAGGCCATTAACTCACCTTCCATGGCTACCCCTGTCACCACACTTTTTCTTAATTAACTCTTAGGCCCAAAACCATTCAATGATTTTTAATTGATTTCTTGAAGCCTCGCATAATAGGAGCATATCATTAACCAGTTGTAGGTGAGAAACAATCATCTTCGGTCTTCCAACCCCAATAACCAACCCAAGGAAGTAGCCTTCCTCATTAGCATACTCAGCCCTTCCACCACGATTGTGTTCCACCACGATTGTGAGGAGGGGGGGGAAGGGGGGGGCATACCTTGGCCTGGCCCTCCCAAACTAGAAACGAAGCCCAAGGGGGAATCATTCACCAAGATAACGAAAGAAGCACTGATGCATTCTTTGATACATTTCATCTATAGTAAACCAAACCCCATCCATTTGAGAGCATACAATAAAAGTCTCAATCCACATAGTCCGTATGCCTTTTCCATGTCCACTTTGTACAATAACCCAGCCTCCGTACTCCTCTTTCTAGAATCAATAGCTTCATTTGCTACTAAAATACCATCCAATATCTATTTCTTCTACACAAAGGCACCTTGGAATGGAGATGTAAATGACTCAAGCACTTCTCTTAGTCTTAAGGACAACCTCTTAGCCAAGATCTTGTAGACTCCCCTCACCGAACTTATAAGATTAAAATCTTCATGGTTAGCACATCCTCAATCTTTGGAATAAGCATAATAAAAGATTAATTTAAACCCTTGCTCAAGATAGCCCTATCATGATACTCCTTCATTAAACACATAACTTTCTCTTTGATAGTTTCCTAGCTTGGATGAAAGCAATGAGAAGCCATACAAACTTGGGTCCTTGTTTGCATCCATCTCCCAAACCAGTTTCCTAACCTCACCTTTGAAATTTCTCTCAAGCCAAAGGGCTTGCTGCTCATTAGTAGTCTTGAAAACTAGGCCATTCAATCTTGGCCTTAGCGATCTTCTTTTGCATAGAGGCCCTTACAAAGTCAACAATTACTTTAATACATGTGGGATCCACCTACAAAATTTTGTATGATGGATCTTATGAATTTGGTTCCTCCTCCACCTCCCATTTGTGATCTTATGTAAGAAAGAGGTATTTCTATTTATCTTTCAAACAAATGCTCTGGACTTTTGTCTCAACATAACTTCTTCTTTAGCATGGATTACTAGATAAGATGATACAGGTGCTTCTTTCTCCAATCGTGTTTGATCATCTAAGACACCACTCTCTCCTTCTCTATCAACATCACTAATATTTCCAAGCAACTCTTCTTTCCTCAACATATCAACTCCAATTTAGATTTGCTCCACTCGTTTAGCTTAATCTTAGGGCTCGTTTGGGAGCTTGTAAATGGAAGTAAATGGGAAATGGATTTGGAGGCAAATGAATTGGGAGTAAATGGCTTTACATAGTTGTGTTTGGATGGGAGTAAATGAAATGCATTTGAAATCAAAATATTCCATTTGATAAGAGTAAATGAGAGGAATTGGAATGCATTTGAATTTTTCAATATATTCACAGGAATATATGTGATATCCCAAATCAGCTTTAATATCCCAACTTAGTGTACATATGCGATATTTAATAAAATGATTGTAATAAGCCCATTGAAATGTATACTTCAGCAACAAATGAGGAAATTTCAAGCCTTGGGTAGGCCACAAATGTAAGGATTACAAACAAGCAACTTGCCAATGTTTTTTAACCGTCCATTTAGATGGCCATCATTTGGATGGTTTGGATCATTCTTTCGGTGTGATTTTAGTGACGTAGCCGATTTTGGATTGTTGGGGAGTATCATTAGCATGACACATGTACGGCGGATATGTGCATAGTGGCACTTTTGTTTACACGTGCAACTCTCCAAGGGAGCTCAAAAAGGCATTTCGCCCCATTTACTTCCATATCCTCTCTCGTGAGAGGATTTCATTTACATGCACATTTACTCCCATTTTATTTCATTTACGTGCATTTACTTCCACTTTTCCTCCCAGTACTTTTGGAAGGAAATTTCAACCTTTTGAACTTGTTCGTTCAGATGTTTGGGGACCTACTCCAGTCACTTCCACTTTTGGTTTGAAGTACTTTGTCACCTTTATTGATGATTATTCTCGTATGACTTGGGTTTACCTGTTAAAATCTAAAAGTGAAGTTTTTGAGATATTTAAGGGATTTTATCATGAAGTATGCACCCAATTTAAATGCTCTATTAAAACACTTTATTCTGATAATGGGGGGGAGTACATTTCTGCTTCTTTCATGTCATTCTTGCAGGAGCACGGTATTCTATCTCGGACGTAATGTGTACTCACTCATCAACAAAACGGCATCGCAGAACGCAATATCGCCATCTTCTTGAAGTGACTCGTGCATTTCTTCTTGGTATGCATCTACTTAAACATTTTTGGGTTGATGCTCTTCTTACTACCACGTTTCTTATTAATCGTATATCTTCTCGTAACTTGTCTCATCATCTTCATTCTCTATATTGTATCCTCATGACAACCCATTTCCTTTGATTCCTAAAGTTTTTTGTTGCACGTGTTTCGTACAAATTTTGGATGGTAGTGATGATAAACTTAGTCCTCAAGCAAAGAAATGTGTATTCTTAGGGTATACTCGAAGTCAGAAATGGTACAAGTGTTATGATCCCTTAACTCGCAAGAAATATGTTTCTGCTGATGTCACATTTTTTTAAGATGTCCCATTTTTCAGACTAGGGTCGATCACTGTGTGACCCTCTTGCGCGCCAGGGGGAGCATAAAACTTTGCCTCTTCCTCTTCTCATTCCTGATCACGGGGACACACCTCTCCCCTCCACTTCTCATTCTGTTGGTGATATGCATGATCCTAAGCCTCTACGGGTGTATCATTGTCGAGATAAACACACGCGCAGCCTTCCACCTCTCTGCTCTCTTTGGATGTCAGTTCAGGTGATTCTACTCTCTCGACCCAAGATCTTCCCATTGCGCTAGCAAGTGGTCAAGATCTTGTACTCAACATCCCATTTCAAATTTTGTTTCATATGGTCATCTTTCACCATCTTTTCAGTTGTTTGTAGCATTTGTTTCTTCACAAGCTCTTCATAGGTCTCTCTTCCATGCTCTTCAAAGTCCTGACTGGACAAAGGCAATGATGGAAGAAATGCACGCGCTTGAAAAGAATAATACTGGGGAACTTGTTCCTCTTCCACAAGGACACAAACCAGTTAGATGTCGTTGGGTTTATACCATCAACTATTACTAGATGGCTCGATTGATCGTTACAAAGCCCGCCTTGTGGCTTGGTTATACACAGACTTACGACATTGACTATTTTGAGACATTTTCTCCCGTGGCCAAACTCAATTCTATTCGAGTGGCGATCTCCTTGGCAGTTAATTTATCTTGGCCCCCATTACAGCTTGATGTCAAAAATGCGTTTCTTCATGGGGATCTTACCAAGGAGGTTTACATGCATCATCAGCCTCCTGGATTTGTGACTTCTCAACATCTTAAGCATGTATGTCGACTAAAGAAGGCACTCTATGGACTGAAACATCCTCTCGTGCTTGGTTCGAAAAATTTAGCCATGCTCTCATTGAGTTTGGCTTTGTCCGTAGTAATGCCGATCACTCCCTTTTTATATGTCGCCGATAAACAGGCATCATGATTCTTATTGTCTATGTGGATGATATTGTCCTATCTAGGAGTGATTCAGTTGGAATAAGGGATGTCAAAGATTTCTTGAAAACCAAGTTTGAGATTAAGGATCTTGGCCATCTTCGCTACTTCTTGGGCATTGAGGTTGCTCGTTCTCCAGCAGGGGTGTTTTATCCCAATGGAAATATGCTCTTGATCTACTTGTGGAAACTGGCATGTTAGGTTGTAAACCTATTTCCACTCCTATGGATACTTCTCAGAAATTTCATCCAGATGATAGTGATCTCCTTTCTCATCCTAGCATGTATCGACGGCTTGTAAGACGATTTCTCTACTTGAACATTACTCGCCCTGATCTTTCATTTTCTATGAGTGTGGTTAGTCAATTTATGCAAGCTCCTCACACTGGTCATCTCACAGCTGTCTACCGGATCCTTTGATATATTAAGTCTGCCCCAAGCCTTGGCTTGTGTTTTCACCGCATGACTCTCTTCATCTTTCTAGTTATTCTGATGCTGATTATGCAGTAG